>CAWUFW010016946.1:0-285501 GCA_963921515.1 Calotriton arnoldi | reverse complement strand
TCGAAGATGGCCGCTGCCTGAGCAGGCTCCATAGCGGCTCGAGGGAAGTGCGGACCCTCCGGCGGACCTTCCCCTCCTTGCTGCTCCTCGAGGACCGGAGCTGCCATGGGACGCATTCCGCCAATGCTTCATGCCTTTCTGCGGCTTCGGTGAGCATTTTTTCACGTTAAATGCGTCTGGCGCATTTTTCCCTCACCTTGCGCCCGCCTCACTCTTTTTTTTCGAGGAGGAATGTTTCCAGAGACATTTGTTTTGCCTATTACCCACATTCTCTGCTTCCAATGCATGGCATTTAATGCTGGCATTATTATCATTGCCTTCACTCATGATATGGAAAGGTGCATTTTGTAACCTTTATGTTTCTGTTGGCATTTTATAAAAGGTCTGCGAAGTTTGCTGGAATTTTTTCTTCATATGACTGCCTCCTCTTGATATTTTCTATGCTTGGCCAGTGAAATACCTATTTTTCTCCTCAAACTTCATTAGCACTGTGGTCTCTTTGAAGGAACATTACTAGCAGAAAGCAGCGCTACATTATTAATTCAATTGTATGGGGAGAACGAAATCCCGACGTAATGTAGCTGGTCCTCCTGTCCCTTTTTCCTCTTTGGCAGATCATAATCCCTATTCAATTTTCTCAACAACAATGGACAAAACTGAAGGCCCTGCAACGTCGCCTCATATGGAGGCTCTGGTACTTTCTGCTAATACCTCACTTTCCTCACCTACTCTTGCTCCGAAATTAGCTACCACTACTGGTAAACGGATTAAAATGAATCCTCCGTCACCTACCACATCTCCTCCACCAGACACTATGGAGGTGTTACTTGAGGACATATGAGCTCTTCGCCCATATATGGAAGAAACAAACAGGCGCCTTCAATCCTTGGATGACAAGTGGTCTACAATGGACAATAGGATCATACTGATGGAACGACGAATGGATTCTATCCAAGATATAGTCCACCAAGTTCCTGCTGTGCAATCTGATATTCTCTCTCTCCAGAAACAGGTGGAAAATTTGGAAAACCGCAGCCGTCGCAATAACCTGCGCATTTATGGCCTGGCAGAGGGTTTGGAAGGTTCAGATCCCATCTCTTTCTTCAAAACTTTTCTTCCTCAGATCCTTGGTCTCCCTTTGTCTTCTGCTTTGAACATCCAACGAGCTCACCGTTTGGGTCGGAATCCAACTGCAACATCCTCTTTATCCAGACCCAGAGGAGTCATTATCTATTTTTTAGAGTATACTGACTTACTACGGGTCTTACAATCTGCTAAATCTAAAGATCGTATCACCTGGCAGGGCTCCACCCTCTTCTTTGCTCAAGACTATGCCAAGACAACAGCAGAACGTCGGAAGAAATTTCTTGCTATGGGCCCAGCTCTTCGTGCTCTCAATGCTCGTTATGGACTCTTCCACCCCTGCCTTTTCAAAATTACATATCGAAATAAAACGACGACCTTTGAAGATCCTGCTCTGCTCCAGAGATTCTTGGACCAATGCCGTGATGCTGATATGGACATATCTCGTTTTGTACCTGCCTAATTGTTGTCCTTTATATCTTTTTGTGCTTTTCCGTTCTAAACATTTTGGTGTTTCATTTCTCAACCCATTTCATGTTGTGTTAATGTACCATATTTGTATGTCTCATTTGTTCATATCTTCTCTCTTTTTTATCCTCTAGCTGCAGTAATTTTACGTATGTAATCTATGTCATCCCTGGTCTGTTCTGGATGATGTCCTCCTTCCCTGGTCCGCCCTGAGTCGCCCGGTCAGCTGTGCCATTTTCCCTATGTGGCTTCACCACTCTTCATCCTTTTATGTTACTTGTAGTAAGTCAGTGTATTTTTGAATCTTCTATCTTGCTCTCTTTCTTCAATGTATTTACCTTTCTTTCTTTATTGTATTCTCTTCACCCCTCTTCTCTTACTTCTGAATCTCCTTGTTTCTCAATGATGCCTTGTTCTCCTCTTCCCTCTCTCTTTCTTCTTTCTATCTCTCTCCTTTCTTTTCTTTTCTCTTCTCTCTTTCTTCTTCTTTCTGTTGCTTTTCTTCTTTCCTTCATTCTTACACTCCTTTTCATAACTACCTACCTTCTTTTGTTTACTAGCAATTTAATATTATCTGGTATGGCTACATATTTACTGTTTTATTCATTGATGCTTTTTGTTGTTCTCCAATTTTCAATTGTTGTATTGATTACCATGCAATATTTATATTGTTCTATCTCTTATAAATGGCGTTAAAAGTTGTTTCATGGAACGTTAAAGGTTTAGGTTCCCCGATCAAACGCCAGAGGGTTCTCTCCCATTTATCTAACTTGAACTGTGATATAGCTTTATTACAAGAGACTCATGTTGTAGATAAAGAAATTCCTAAACTTAAAAGATTATGGGTAGGTAACCTCTTTGCATCCCCAGGCACAGGTCATCGCAATGGCGTTATTTTATGTCATAAACGTCTTGACTTACAAATTATTACTCAAGAATCAGATACTTCAGGTAGATGGGTTTCTGTCTCACTTTTACTTAATAATATCCCCATGACCCTTTTTAACCTTTATGCTCCTACTGCTCCTGATGTCACTTTTTGGCCTGCTATTTTATCCAAATTAATGTCCTTTCAAGATGATTATTTATTAGTTGGAGGTGATTGCAATATGGTTATGGATCCGATCATTGATCGTAAATCCACTTCTAAATTGATCCCGTCCACTATGTTCTCCCAGTTTACTTCCACTATTCAGCAACGGTCATTAGTAGACTCATGGCGCTTATGTAACCCTACTCTTTTAGAGTATACTTTCTTTTCCGCAGCACACTCTTCACATTCTCGTATTGACTACCCTTTTACCTCACAATCACTCACTCAACATATCCTACAATCTGACATTGGTTCTATCCTAATTTCTGATCATGCACCGGTTATCTTAAATTTAGACATATCTTCTCCTATACAAGGCACTAGAAGGTGGAGATTTAATAACTCTCTTCTTCTAGACCCTAATTTTACTCAGCAGTTTGAATCGTTTGCCACTACTTTCTTTGCTGAAAATGAATCCCCTTCTATGTCTCCTCAAATCATTTGGGACTCTTTTAAGGCGGCCTCCAGGGATTTTATTATTTCTTTTGTATCCCGTCGCAAGAAATCTTCCCTATCCAAATTACAACATCTTATGACACAAATTAAAAGTTTAGAAACTTCCTTTTCTATCTCTGGCTCTAAATCTTGTTTGGATGAGCTTGTTCAAACTAAATTTCAATTCAACAAACTTTCCACAGAAAATGCCAACTAATTTCTACTTAAATCTTCAGCTAAATATTATGGTGGCCAGAATAAAGCCGGGAAACTTCTAGCCAATTATTTAAAAATTAAGAAAGAACGCACTAAGATTAGCTCTATTCTTGACTCCAATAATCGTATGCTTTATAAAAATGAAGACATTTTGTCGGAATTCACTCACTTTTTCAATCTCTTTACACCCCTGAAACTTCTGTCTCTCCAGACTCAATCTCTCAATATCTTTCCTCTATTACCCCTCCTTCCTCTCCAGATATAGACTTTTCGGTGTTAAATGATGACATTAAAGAATCTGATATCAGTAATGCTATTCGTGCTATTAAACGGGGTAAAGCCCCAGGACCTGATGGTTTTACCATTGAATTTTACTCTTATTTCTCTCGTTTCCTTATTCCCAAACTGTATCAACTATTTCACTTCTTTATTTCTTCCCAAAAATCTGGGGGATCTTTTCAAGAGGCTCTAATATGTTTAATACCTAAAGACGGCAAAGATCATACTCTGTGTAAGAATTTTCAACCTATTTCTCTAATCAATCTTGACTATAAGATTTTTGCTAAAATCCTAGCGTTTCGCTTAGAGAAATTTCTACCCTCGTTAATTGGTCGTGAACAATGTGGATTTATTAAGGGCAGGCACCTTTCTGACAATACTAGACTCTTCTTCAATGTCCTTACTAAAGCTAGATCCTATAAAGATTCATTAGCAGCCATTTCTCTAGACGCTGAAAAAGCCTTTGATAGAGTGGGGTGGCCTTTTATTTTCTCTACTTTATCCTGGTTTGGTTTTGGTCCTCCATTTATAAATTATGTATCTTTACTCTATTCCTCTCCAGTTTCTTCTGTACTCTCAAACGGTCTTCTTTCATCAAACTTTCAATTGCATCGTGGAGTGCGACAAGGTTGTCCCCTTTCTCCACTCCTCTTTATTCTTGCCTTGGAACCTTTCTTAATAAAGATCCGTTTAAATTCCCAAATCACAGGTTTTAAATATGGCTGTAACCAATTGAAATGATCTGTTTCCGCAGATGATATTTTGCTCTTTTTGTCCCATCTGCAATCATCTCTCCCAGCTTTCTTATCAGAAGTAGAATCCTTCGCCTCAGTATCCGACTACAAATTAAATATTGATAAATGCGAAATCCTTCCATTAAATAAATTATGCTTTTCTGCAGATTATACTACATCCGGTTTCAAATGGAACGCTGATAAAATTAAATATCTGGGCTTATGGTTTAAATCCTCTATTAAAGATTCTATTTTAACTAATTTAAAAGAACTTCAGTCCTTTTTGAAATCTGCTACTTCTAAATGGAATCCTTTGTTTTTATCATGGTGGGGTCGTCTTGACACGATCAAGATGATGTTAGTCCCGGTTATTCTCTTTTATCTTTCCAATATCCCTATAAATATTGCCAATTTTCATTTTAAAACCATATATTCCATATTATCTAAATTTTTATGGAATAACAAAACACCCCGAATCTCCTTACATAAACTTAAACGCCCTAAATTTTTAGGAGGCGTTAATTTCCCAGATTTCCAAATTTATCATGATGCATTCTCTCTTAGGGAGGCCTCATTACTTTTATTAGAAGATGATGATGCCCGCCCTCTACCATTATGGGTTGCTGTGGAAAGGTCCTTTTTTCAGCCCTTCTCCTTTCAAGAAACCGTATCTTTTTCTCAACGACCTACTTCCTTTTCTCTACCTATACTCAATAACTCTTGCAAACTTCTTAAACCTTTATTTACCAATCACCTTTCTCCTTCAGACAAATTTCTACAATCCTCCATATGGTATAATAAAGATATTAAACTAAATAACAAAGTTTTATTTTGGAAAGATTGGCATCTTAAGGGTCTTCAGTGGGTACATCAGCTTTGTCATGAAGATACTTGGCTGTCCTTCTCTTCTGCTCAATCACGCTTTTCCTTTCCTTCATCATATCTTTCCAAATATACCTCCTTGCTTTCTCTAATCCAAACCTCTTATCACACCATGACATCCATGACTCAGCCCTCCTCTTCACCCCCACATACTTTATCCATTCTGTCTCTCTCCCCATCAGCATCACAACTCTACCAATCTCTTTCACCTTTTTCACCCATTAGAGATAAAACTGAGGTGGAACTACTCTGGGAGAATGATCTTCAATCCTCCTTTTCTACGTCCACGTGGAATAAGATTTGGATTAAAATTAGAAAATCTTCCCGAGCTGCTAATACTACCCAAACTTTGTTCTACATTTATAACAGACTCTTATTTACTCCCATCTCATTACACAAAATGAATCCCACTCTTTCCACCTCTTGTTGGTCCTGTAATGCAAACTCAGCGGACTTAAAACATATGCTTTTCCTTTGTCCTCAGGTTCATAGCTTTTGGAAACAAGTCTGGGCACAGATTAATGCAATTTTTCATATCCAAGTCCCTTTTTCTTTTGTTAACGTGTTTCTAGGTAGTCTTTCTGACGACTGGAATTCTCAACCTCGCAACTTCCATATCATTGATCTACTCCTTGCAATTGCCTTCCAACAGATTACCAGGTCATGGAAAGATACCTCCAACCTTTCCTATCGCGCTTGGTGGTATGGAGTTTGCTATAACCATAGGTTAGACAGAGCATATGTTCACCCTATCTCCCTTGCCATTAAGAGAGACCTCCTATGGCTACCTGTTACTCATTTTCTTGATGTATCTGCATGTACCTCGCAAACTCATGACCCTCGAATTGAAGAAGTTCCTAAACCTCCATAAGTTCTATTTTTATATATATGCTTATATGTTTCCTGTTGTTTTCTCCATTTAACCATTTTACTCAGTTTCCCTTATACCTTTTACGTTTTATTGTTCTAAATTTTGCTAACAATTATATTGTAGTTATGATATACTGATAATTGATTGCCCTTGCCTTTTCCTCTTCTTGTTTCTTTTTTCCCTTTTTACCTCTATTGCCTTACCAGTTTGCAAACCGATTTTCTTATGTTAACAATTTCTCATTATACTGTATTGCATTTTATTTTGCATCAATAAAATCTCTCTTAAACTAAAAAAAAGGAAGGTGTCCCTTCCTGTACATAAACAAACCTTTCCACAAAATGCCATTTTGTCACTTTCATGTGTGCTGCATGAAGCAGCACACATGAAAGTGACAGAATGGCATTTTAGGATTGTTTATGTGCAGGAAAGGACACCTTCCTCCACATAAACAATCCTCCCCTGCACGCAGACACCCTTGCACTCTGGTGCAAGGGTGCCTGCGTTGGCGCTAATTTGCTAAACTTAGTGCCATCGCAGGGGGAAACGCAAGGCTGCACCACATTCTTATAAATATGGTGCAGCCTTGCGTTTCAGAAGTGGCGGAGCATGTCGTTAAGCCAAGGAGGCTAACGACACGCTCCGCCACTTCCTTGTACATATCCCCCTTAGATTCTGTGCGCATACAATAATTTATTTCTGGTGAATCTGGAGTTTGCACCCACAATCGATTTGCAGCCCATGCCTAATTAATGTTTGTGTTGTATTGGAATAGGATTGCTAAACTGCCTTGCCACTTCGGGAAATGTTATCTCTACCAGACTTATCATCAATCGTCAGAAGATGTTTCCTCACTTGAGGTTTAATATGGAGAAGAAACAGTCTCCGGTCATGTCCTGGCCTAATAGACAAGGTTGAAAGGAAAAAAAGTATTTCCTATACAGTGATTGGGGTTAATACGGAGATAACTGATGATGTAATTATCACCTTAATCCAAAACTTTCAGATTACTGTATAATTATTGCCTATTGGTATACCATAACTTTACATGATGTGAGAAGCATAATTAAAGAAGAACCAAGACATTATGTGAACCTCAGAAAGAGAAACCAGATAGAGGACTTCTACTTTGCAGAGCAGCGTTCTTTCGCCACTGTTAGGAGAAGATTTGAGTTAGCGCTCTAGTTGTTCATTAGTATTTAGCAGTAAGAAGGGACCAGAAGAGAAAGCCACTCAGTTCTCAATGAACCTAATCTACACCTGTGATGGAGGATTTTTTGTCCCGTTCTTTCGGCCCTCCAAGTTTCCAAGCTACAGATCTGTAGATCACTTGTTAGTTGATCGGCAGAGTTCCCACTGTCTGAGTCTTCTTCGAGGGAATTTTTTTACCCAGGTCTGGTCTTCCGCTTGATCAGAACTTGATGCTGATAGGCAAAAATGTGTTCACCTCGGTCACTATATCATACATGCCAACATTTTGGAAGAGGAAAGTGGGAGATTTAAAAAAAATAATCAGGAGAATGTATTTCTCCCTTTGACTTCTATTGCAACCTGCATTGGGTCTATCGGAGTGTATGGGACTTGCAAGTGTACTGTTGCAGGATTGGATATCAGAAATTAAAATATACGTGTTTTCCAAACCTGTTAGGAGCACAGAGAAATCGCGAAGGCAGGCACAGAAAGTGTGACAAAAATGTAGTGCACTCGCCTGCAGGAGCAGTTTACTGTCAGTGCAATATCCAAGTCACACAAGACCAGCCCCTGCAGTCTGAAGCCTGCCAAGGAATTGGGTTTTGCATGTAGGATGCGGGAGACTAGCCTTGAAGTCGGTAGTCTCCCGCCTGAATCGGGAGGGTTGGTGAAGTAATTACGCTGAGGCAGGTAGGTGAGGAGACTTCATGTTTATTGACCGTTTGCCTCCACAGCTCCCAGGAACTAACAGGTTCCTGACATTCAAACAAGTACATTCTATTGTCATGACAATGACATCACAGATGCCACTAAGGAGATGGAAGAGATTACTACAACATCTCCCTTCTTCCCAATAACAACAAAACTAAGTGCAAAGGAAGGAAAGGACAGACGAGGAAGGAGACAAAGGAGAACAGATCAACCAGAAAAAGAGCTTGAAAGAAAGAGAATAAAAGAGTACACAGAATAAAAGATATAAATGAAGATAAAATAATACCAGCAAGTTGAACCAAGAAACGTTGGACAAAGAATACAGTTTACAAATCCATGCGATTAGGCGGAAGACTAATCCTACCACTCCTGCGAGGCGGGACATATTTCATAGACGACTCAGCAAAACCAGAACTCACTTTCTGAGTCGGTTTGAACAGCGTTGTTGAAGTATCCGCCACATCTCCAGACTCAAGGTCTTGTTGCGAGACTACCCCCTTAGGAATCTTGTAAATCCTAGATAGGTTCCACCAGTTCTTCCCATTGACCCGTACAGCAAATCGTGAAACAGCATCAACCCTAACAGGAGGACCAAACTTTGATAGGCCTTTAGGGACATTAAGAGGGGACTTAATTCTCACCCAATCTCCCACAGAAATATTAGATTCAAAATTCTTACGACCGGGACGAACAGAGTGATCAAGTGATTCAGCCTTATCATGAGATTCCCCACACTTGGTCAGGGAACCCCATTTTTTCATCCAAGCAGGACACATGTGAAAAGAAGCTTCTCTACCCCTGAAGTTTAAAAGGGCTGGAACCTGTGATGGAGATGGGAGTTGTGCGATGTGCCCAGAGCATACTTTGAACAGCTTCTTTAATATCAGTCCTAGAAGAGACAGCCCACTGAACACATTCAACTAGAATACGGTTGGTACGCTCAATAAAACCATTGGCCTGTGGGTGATAGAGTGCCACACGCTTGTGAGCAATACCAGACTGGCTCAAAAAATCAGACATTTCTTTTGAGGTAAATTGTACTCCATTGTCGGAGACAATTTCTTTGGGGAAACCCTCTCTTGCAAACAGACTTTGAAGAAACTTGATGACCTCTTGTGAGTTGGGATCAGTCATGAATTGCACCTCCCACCACTTACTGAAATAATCAGCCACAACTAAAGCAAATTTATACTTCTTAGGTAAAATGTTAAATGGTCCAACAAAATCAATGGCTAGCTTCAACCAGGGACCATTGGGAACAATTACCTCTTGTACAGGAGGAGAGACAATTTTTATAACTTTGTCACTGGAACAACATGTCACACGACCTTCCACAACATCAGTTATTTGCCGGTCCATGGAAGGCCACCAATAGACAGCTCGGATCCTTTTTTTTGTATTGGTTTGACCAAGATGGCCCTCATGGCCATAATCAATAATGCGACTTCTCAAAGACTCAGGAGGAACAAATTTCTCCCCCACATGATCATTTCTCCACCCTCCAAAGTAAGTTCATCTGCGATTTTTGCAAAAGGGTGAAGATGACCATCTAGGTGTTTTTCCTTGGGCCGCCCAGAGACAATGAACTCTTTAACCTTCTTGAGTACAGAATCCGACTCCATCCCATGAAACCATTCCTGTTCCAAAAAACAACTCAAACAACAAACATCAACGGCAGCAATAAGACACTCCTCATCAGCATCATCATCAAGTTCTTGTTTAGGCAAAGGTAGAGGAAACCTTGAGAGAAAATCAGCTCTGGTGTTTCTTTCCCCAGATATATGCGCAACCTCAAAATTATATTGTAGAAACTTTGAACTTAAACTGGCAATCCTAGGAGTATGATCCTTTACAATTTTACCCTCAAGAATAGGAATGAGTGGTTTATGGTCAGTGTGAGAAGGTGGGCCCCGGGATATCAACGCCGGCGGCGGTTGGAGAACGACAACAACCAGACTCCTTTGCGGGTGATGATCGGCCTGCTAGGGGCGTACACAAGGAAGGCGCTGTCAGGGGGAGAGACACACCCACCTTTCGTGTTTTTCCACAGCGAGGCCAGAAGGTGGAAAGGGGAGGAGCTGACCCCGGATGTACGGCGGCTGGACCATTAAGGGAGAGGAAGAACCCGGAAGAGTCGTCGTTGACCGGAGAGTGCGAGGAGAGGCGTAAGGAGCAGAGTGCGGGACGAGAGGAGGACAAGGAGCAGAGTGCGGGACGAGAGGAGGACAAGGAGCAGAGTGCTGGACGAGAGGAGGACAAGGAGCAGAGTGCGGGACGAGAGGAGGATGAGGAGCAGAGTGCGGGACGAGAGGACGGCGACCGGAGCGGCGTCGAGGAGGAGGAGGAAGCAGACGACCAGTGGACTGAAGAGTGGTGGCGCCCACCGGAGGAGGCTGAAGAGCGGCCGCAGCTCAGGAGAGTTGCGGCGGAGCCGGTGAGTGGTGCTGGTTTTGGAGAAGGCGGGTTGGAATAGACGTGTGAGGCGGGAGGAGGGTGGTAACGGGCACAGGGGGTGAGAGCAACTATCTCAGAGCCAGCAGGAGAGAATACACTCTACTGGCATTTCGGGCACGACCCTTTTGGTGGCTTTTCTTATCCTAGACAAAAAGGCACATCATCCCCTTGTTCACTTTCCCTTTTCTCACCATGACCATTTATACCACCGGGTGAAGGTGACGGGTTTGGTTTCTCTACGCACCCCCCCTTCCAGAATTTCACTGACGGCCTCCGTTTTCTCTTCTCCTCGGTACGAGCCTCCGGGTGAAAGCCAGCACGACGGAAAAGCCAGAATCCAGCCCCCTTCGCCCCAGCTCGGAAGAGGAAGAGGAGGAACGAACTAGCTCCGAATCCCGACCCTGGAGAGAGAGGACGGAACCCGGAGAAGAGCACCCCATCCCTGTAGTGAAACCTAAGACTGTGGCTCCTGACAACAATAAAACACGAGTCCTTGGACCATATATTCGGCCTCCGCGTCTGTTTATCCGACCCGCCCTCCCACAGGTGGTGTCAGAAGTGGGATCCCGCGGAGACATGGAGGCCGCTATGGTAAAGATGGCGGAGAACCAGGAACACCTGGGCAAGGTGATGGAACGGTTCCTTACAGTGGTGGAGGAGGACCGGGGCAAGATACAGCAGGTACTATCGGGGCAAAGCCAAACCCACGGGGCAGCCATGGATAAGCTGACCGAGGCCCTGGGACAGCAGAGGGGACCCACTACCCTTCCTTCCATGGTACTCCAACGATATGTCAGCTGGAAGACCCGGATTTCTTTTTCAATAACTTTGAACGAATAGCCACCGGGGCGGCCTGGCCCGCTGACAGGTGGGGACAGTATCTGGGACCCCTCCTTTCAGGAGATCTACAGGCGGCATATCAAGCTGCCACAGTCCAAGGAGCGGTCCCATACACAGATATTAAACAGTGCATTATGGAGCGTTTGGGAATAGATGATGAATCCTATAGGATAAAGTTAAGACAGATAAGAGAAGGACCCCAGGAAACCCCTCGAGCACTGTACTTCCGGGTGAAGGATATGACGGATCGGTGGCTGAAGCCTGTCACCACAGATAAGGATGGCATCATGGCCAAGATCTACCTGGAGCAATACTTGACCTCCCTTCATCCACCCATACAGAGATGGAGTACGACAACAGGCCCATCTCACCTTAGAGACAGCAGTGGAAATAGCCAGCGCATATAGCCGCGCTCAGGAAATACAAAAGGGAAAGGACGATCCTTCATGGAGGTCTGGCGGCCCTGGAGTTCACAGGCCCCTACGTCCGTCTGTTATAAGAAAACCGGAACCCGTAACCATCATCCCTGGAGCTCACGGCCCTCCTATACATAGAGCCCCTCTTCCGGGACCCCAGTGTTTTCATTGTGGAGGCATGGGACATATAGCCAGGTTCTGTCCGCAAAAGAAGAGCCCATGGAGATAGGGATGGCTCGTAACTATTATTGTTCCCCCACCGAACGGAGGCCTCCTCAGTACCACTGCAAAGTGATGGTAAACGGGCAACCCGCGATTGCCTTGGCTGACACAGGTTGCCGCCAAAGCGTCATAAGACCTCAAGACCTGGAACCATGGATCGGACCCATTGATGGGACTGTCGCTATTCGATGTGTTCACGGTGATACGAAGCAGTATCCCACTACCCAAGTACAGATACAGCATCGGAACGACTCGGGCACCACTTTGAAGGTGGGCCTCATCCCCAATTTGCCAGAACAGGTTATTCTTGGGGACGACTACCCGAATCTACCCCAATTGATAAACAGCGCTCCTACTAAAGAAGAGGAATGGTGGGCCACGGCGCCCTTTTCCCGTGAGGAAAACCAAGAGTGGACCCAACCCAAAACACGGAAGAGCAAGAAACAAAGAAGGGCAGAAAAAGGGAAGCCCCCCACAGTGTTGCCAATCATACAGGAGGACACGCCCTGGGAGACGGATAGAAGCTTCCGTGCCACTCAACGGGAAGATCCCGTCCTACAGGAGGCATGGAACTCCGCTCTGGCACAAGAGGATCCCCTACATGTAGGTCCTTACTTTTACATTAGGAACGGGTTGCTATACAGAAAAGGAACCCTACCCAGACTCCCCAGTTATTGGTCCCGGGACCCTTTAGGGAAAAGGTTTTATTTCTGGCCCATAGCCACCTGTTGGGGGACACTTCGGGACAGAGAAGACGGAAAAACAGATAACGGAACGGTTCTATTGGCCCGGTATATTCCAACAAGTAAAAAGGTACTGTAGGGAGTGTCCCGTATGCCAGAAGAATAGTCGGTACAAGCCACCCCGAGCACCCTTACGCCCTTTACCCATCATAGAAGAACCCTTCAGTAGAGTAGGGATGGACATTATAGGACCCCTGCTACCTTCCCGGAGTGGGTGCCGGTACGTTTTGGTCCTTGTTGACTACGCCACCCGGTTTCCGGAGGCGATGGCCTTACGCCATCCGGACGCTACCAATATCGCTAAGGCTATGATAACAGTGTTCTCGTGAACGGGGTTCCCGAAGGAGATCTTAACAGATCAAGGGACCCCATTCGTATCCAAGGTTATGAGACAGGTATGTGCCCTGTTGGGAGTCCATCAAATACGGACCGCCGCATATCACCCCCAAACGGACGGCCTCGTGGAACGGTACAATGCTACCCTTAAGATCACTCTTAAAAAGCTTTTAGCTTTGGAGACAAGGAAATGGGAGGACATGCTGCCCCTAGCCCTATTCGCCTTGAGATGTAAGGTACAGAAGAGCACTGGTTACTCACCATTCGAGTTGTTATATGGCCATCAGCCCAGAACCCTGCTGGACATGGCCCAGGAGAAGTGGGAAACCGAACCGGATAACACCAAACCGTTGGTGGATTATGTGTCCACTCTCAAGACCCATTTAGGCCAGATCAGAGCCCTCGTCCGTACCAACTTAGAAAACGCCCAAACGGCACAAAAGTACAATACGACAAAAAAACAGGGAGAGATCCTTCGCAGTAGGCGATGCCGTACTGCTCATGATGGCCTCCTCCGACCACAAATTGTTGGGACAGTGGCAGGGACCATACACTGTGAGGGAAAGGGTAACTCCTGTGACTTACCGTGTTGAGACGGATCCGGCTCGTGGCACCTCCCAAATCTACCACGTTAATTTGTTGAAGAAATGGGAGGGCCCCATTCCGGCTCTCGCTATCAACACGGTGGTGGCGGTTCCTTTGTTTGAGCAGTGCATGGATCCGGCTCTCCCTCCCAATCTGAGGGTGGATTTGGCTGACGTACTTCTTCCCCTACACGACACCTTTTCCACGACCCCTGGAAGGACGTCCCTGGTAGAACACACCATCAAAACCCCCCCCCGGTAAACGGGTATGTCTCCGACCTTACCGAGTACCCGAAGCCTGCTGGCACACCATTCGAGAGGAAGTACAGAAGATGATACAGATGGACGTCATCGAACCATCCATCAGCGAATGGAATTCGCCGATTGTCCTCGTACCAAAGCCGGATGGCTCGGTACGTTTCTGTATCGACTTCAGAGAGGTAAATAAAATATCGGAATTTGATACATATCCCCTCCCAAGAGTGGACGAGATGGTCGAGAGAATAGGCAGGGCCAAATATATCAGTACCCTCGACCTCTGTAAAGGGTATTGGCAAATACCCCTGCGCGAACAAGACAAGAAAAAAACAGCGTTCTCCACCCCAGATGGGTTGTACCAATTTAAGGTATTGCCCTTTGGATTGCATGGAGCTACTTTTCAGAGAGTCATGAACCAAATCCTACGGCCACATGAGAGGTATGCCGGTGCATATATAGACGACATTGTCATCTATAGCGACAGTTGGGAACAACACATGTCTCATTTGTCACGAGTGGTAAAAGCCCTAGGACACCATGGTCTTAAAATCAACCCCGCCAAAAGCCGTCTTGCAGCCCAAACAGTCCGATATCTAGGATATCTATTGGGTAAAGGAGCCATCAGACCCCAAGATTCCAAAGTAACAGCTATCTCCCGAATCCCGTTACCCAAATCGAAGAAAGACCTCCGTGCCTTTCTAGGACTGCTCGGATATTACCGACGTTTTATTCCCAATTTTTCACAAATTGCGACCCCCCTCACCGACTTGTTACAGAAAACTGTGAATACAGAAGTTAGGTTGAGGAAACCCTCATGGGAGATCCTACAGGCGTTTGAGACCCTGAAACCTTCCCTTACTTCCGAGTCCGTGTTAGCCAGTCCAGATTACACCCTTCCCTTTATACTCCAGACGGACACCTCAGAACGGGGTCTGGGGGCAGTGCTGTCTCAAGTAACGGCACAAGGTGAGGAGAAACCCATATTATACATCAGTAGGAAGCTGTTTCCTAGAGAACGAAACTATGCCGTCATAGAGAAGGAGGCGTTAGCTATCAAATGGGCCATAGACACTCTACGATATTACCTGGAAGGGAGAGAGTTTACTTTATACACTGATCATGCCCCCTTGGAATGGCTGGCACGAAACAAAGGAAACAACGTAAGAGTGTTGAGGTGGTTCCTGGCATTACAACCCTACCGGTTCCTAACCCAACATCGAAAGGGATCGGAACAAGGCAACGTGGACTTTCTGTCACAGTACCCCCAAGAGCAGAACCCTTGTAGTAAGACAGCAAGGGAAAAGGGATGTGAGAAGGTGGGCCCCGGGATATCAACGCCGGCGGCGGTTGGAGAACGACAACAACCAGACTTCTTTGCGGGTGATGATCGGCCTGCTAGGGGCGTACACAAGGAAGGCGCTGTCAGGGGGAGAGACACACCCACCTTTCGTGTTTTTCCACAGCGAGGCCAGAAGGTGGAAAGGGGAGGAGCTGACCCCGGATGTACGGCAGCTGGACCATTAAGGGAGAGGAAGAACCCGGAAGAGTCGTCGTTGACCGGAGAGTGCGAGGAGAGGCGTAAGGAGCAGAGTGCGGGACGAGAGGAGGACAAGGAGCAGTGTGCGGGACGAGAGGAGGACAAGGAGCAGAGTGCGGGACGAGAGGAGGACGAGGAGCAGAGTGCGGGACGAGAGGACGGCGACCGGAGCGGTGTCGAGGAGGAGGAGGAAGCAGACGACCAGTGGACCGAAGAGTGGTGGCGCCCACCGGAGGAGGCTGAAGAGCGGCCGCAGCTCAGGAGAGTTGCGGCGGAGCCGGTGAGTGGCGCTGGTTTTGGGGAAGGCGGGTTGGAACAGACGTGGGAGGCGGGAGGAGGGTGGTAACGGGCACAGGGGGTGAGAGCAACTATCTCAGAGCCAGCAGGAGAGAATACACTCTACTGGCATATCGGGCACGACCCTTTTGGTGGCTTTTCTTATCCTAGACAAAAAGGCACATCATCCCCTTGTTCACTTTCCCTTTTCTCACCATGACCATTTATACCACCGGGTGAAGGTGACGGGTTTGGTTTCTCTCACGCACCCCCTTCCAGAATTTCACTGACGGCCTCCGTTTTCTCTTCTCCTCGGTACGAGCCTCCGGGTGAAAGCCAGCACGACGGAAAAGCCAGAATCCAGCCCCCTTCGCCCCAGCTCGGAAGAGGAAGAGGAGGAGCGAACTAGCCCCGAATCCCGACCCTGGAGAGAGAGGACGGAACCCGGAGAAGAGCACCCCATCCCTGTAGTGAAACCTAAGGCTGTGGCTCCTGACAACAATAAAACACGAGTCCTTGGACCATATATTCGGCCTCCGCGTCTGTTTATCCGACCCGCCCTCCCACAGTCAGTCAGAAGACTAAAAGTCTTGCCACACAGGAAACATTTGAATCTCTCCACCGCCCAACAACACGCCAACAGCTCACGCTCGATAACAGAATAATTTTTTTCACTTGGGCGTAAAGCCTGTGAGGCAAATCCCACAGTGAATTCTTTTCCCTGTTTAACTTGAGAAATCATGCCGCCAAGACCATATAAACTGGCGTCAACAGACACAGTACACTGATAACGAGGATAGAAAGGTGTAAGGATCTTGCAAGACCCCAATTCTTTCTTAATCTGAGAAAATTCATCCTGACAGACATCATCCCAGACAAACCTGACCTTCTTCTTCAGTAACTCTCTCATGTGTACAGTCTTGGCCGCAAAGTTGGGAATACATTTTGTGTAGAATTCACACATTCCCAAAAATGAAGACACCAACTCCTTGGAAGAGGGACAAGGAGCATTCACAATGGCCTCAATAAGACCTTCTCTAGGAACGATACCTTC
Source organism: Calotriton arnoldi (assembly GCA_963921515.1). Taxonomy (NCBI): domain Eukaryota; kingdom Metazoa; phylum Chordata; class Amphibia; order Caudata; family Salamandridae; genus Calotriton; species Calotriton arnoldi. Next base: position 268,818 of record CAWUFW010016946.1, on the reverse strand, counting down.
TCCAGAGATACGATGCCCCAAGTACTCAATGGATTCTACACCAAAAACACATTTAAGTTTATTAGCCACAATGCCTTTTGCCTCCAACTTCTCTAAAACAGTAGTAAGATTTTTGTTGTGAGATTCTTTGCAGTTGCCAGCAACCAAAATGTCATCTTGAAACACTACTGTGTCAGTGACCCCTTCCAACACTTTTTCCATGATACGTTGAAAAACTGATGCCGCCGAAGCTAGCCCGAACGGCATCCTCCTAGACTGAAATGTCCCTATGGGAGACAAAAAAGCAGTCAAGTGTTTACTGGCAGAGTCTAGTTCAATTTGATGATACGCTGATACCAGATCAATTTTTGAGAAATATCTCGCACCAGCAAACTTGGACAGGATATCATCAATACGTGGCAAGGGATGTGAGTCTACCCAGATCTCCTTGTTCAAACTACGCAAATCTATGCAAACTCTGAGACTCCCATTTTTTTTCCGCGCTACGACCAGGGGGGACAACCAAAGGGAGGATTCAATTGGTTCAATGACTCCCGACTCACACATTTTTCTAAGTTCAGCTGAGAGATCATCTCTGACACTGAACGGCACATTGCGTAACTTGTGTTTAATTGGGATAGCACCTTCTTTGACCTTGATCAGATGCTTAAATCCTTTAATGCATCCCAAACTGTCTCCAAAAACCTTGGGAAATCTGTTGGACCAAGAGATTAAGGTTTCACCTTGATGATGTTCATCCACCACCGAAACCTGCTCCAAAGTGCCAGGTCTAAGTGTCATGCCAAACAAACCCTGATGGTACCATCCAAGAATGTTGAGACCTTTCTTTGCCACATACACCTTCCCTCGAATGTGTCTGTCTTTAAAGACAAGAGACATTTCAAAAAACCCAGATAACTCAATTGTCCTACCTTCATAAGAAACAGGACTCACGTCTGGTGGATTGAGATACTTGTCCCCCCAGGACTTCTCAAATAGCTCTTCAGTGATCATTGTCATGCGCGCACCTGAATCCACCAACAAATCAAGAGGCTTACCATCCACTACCACCTCAACGACAGGATCAACACATTCCTCAGAATCATCTTTGACAACAACTACTAAGTCTGTTAAGGAACTAACAACCTCACACACCGGATTGAACTTATCTTCTTCAGCATACACCACACTCACGCTGCCCCGAAAGCCACACATCTTTGCAAAGTGACCCTGTTTGCCACACTTACGGCACGATGCATTCTTGGCTGGACAAATCTTAGAATTGGGAAAATGAGAAGGAAAACCACATTTTGTACAAACATTTTTTGAAAACCCACTTCTCTTCTCATTTTTGTTTGGGACGTACCTAACCCCTTTTTGTTCGGATTGAGGTTTGTTTTTGTCCATGTGAGCTTTGTCAGTTTTATCCTTACTATCCTTGATAATGCCTACAGCATTCTTTTCTGGTTTTAATTCTCGCGATGCTTTTTGAGAGAGCTCAATACTCTTAACTATGGATATCGTTTCTTGTAGCGAAGGATTCTTTAGAGTAAGTAGCTTTTCTTGGACTTTCTTATCACTACAGTGAACAACAATCTGATCACGAATGAGTTGAGATGTAAAATGCTCAAACTCACACTCTGACGCAAGTATGCGTAGGGCTGCTACATAGGACACAATGCTCTCATCATTGTCTTGTACCCTTGTAAAGAATTTATGTCTGGCTACGACAAGACTGCTTTCCACATCAAATTGCTTCTGCAACATACTAACCGCTTGTTCAAATTCATCTAATTCCTCTTCTCCTTGAACTACTTCCAAAGGAGGAAGATGCTCTAACACAGCTTGCCCCTCAAACCCCAGATTATGCTCTAAAATGAATCGTTTTCTCTGTGCACTAAATCTGCTACCCCCCATAGCGCCTAAATATTTTTCAAACGCTCTGGACCAAACTTTCCACCTAACTGGTGGATCACCTGGAAGCTGTAAAAAGGGGGGAGGAGGTTGTACATTTTGCATGTTGAAAACCTAAAACAGTCTATGAAACACAATGTTGAAAGTCCACCTGCAAGGTAAAGGTTAGGTGTAACAAACACACTTTTTTCCCCAAAGAAATAAAAACTGTGAGGCAATGCTTGAAGTCCACCTGCAAAACAATAATTAGCTGTGACTAAACTTTTATGAAAACAAACTGCAAAGCGTCCACTTACAAACTGAAAGTCCACCTGGAAAGCAAAGGTTATTTGTAACAATAGTTTCTCAAATGGTGAAACCACTAACACTACTTGTATTACTTAAAAAACAGACTCAGGTGAAGTGACTCTTGAAAAGCGCCTTCCCGCTTACTTCCAGTACACTTGTCAATTTACTAAAGTTTGCCAATTTACTTAAATTAAACACTTCACCGCTTCCTGAAATGCCACCTCACTGTTTCTTGAAAGACCTGAAATTAAACGCTTCACCGCTTCCTGAAATGCCACCTCACTTTTCCTTGAAAGAACGCTTCTCTGCTTCCCGCTTGCCTTCCTTTGATGAGAAATAATTACAGCACTGTTTCTTGTAATAACGCTTTTCCGGTTAATGCTTGCCTTCCTTTGACGAAGAATGACTAACCCGTGAAACGCATGCGTGGCATTGGGACGCACGCTAGCAACACAGATGCTGACGCACGTAATCTTAGAACGCACAATTGTGGATTCCTGGGCGAAGAGACTGACGTAGACACGCTGCTTCAGTGACGTGGACTTCTCTTCGTTGGCTCTGTCTGCATGTTCTACCACGTCATCATAAGGTGGAAGACGTGAGAGAGAGAGGATCTCTGTGCTTCAAAACACCAACGGCATAGACAGGAATCACGGAGACAAAGATTCAGCCAAACTCCGGATCGCTTGTCAGAAAGACACAAATCACGCCAGGGATGACCAGAAACTGACGAGTAACTCACGGTTTGGTAGAGTTTTCCCACAACTAGCAGAGACACACTGTGCGTGAAATTTGAGATGCGTACACACTCCACCAACTACCCTCATAAAACACCGAGATCCAACATCCCATCGGTGTATGACGTACAAAGGCTATTCAATGTACTTCAGGAAGAATACCTCCCTACACCATGTCGGTTTGTGACTCATGTCAGTTTTGAAGGCTGGACCTTACAGAAAAGTCCTTTGGGGCCCCCTGCTGGGAGACTCACCCGATGAACCCATTGAACAAGGGTGTAACAACATGGATGCCAAAATCAGGAAGAGAGAGAGGATGCACAAAAATGTCCCTCGCGTAGGGTACAGAAATACATTGAGATGGCCTTGGTTGGGTAATCATCCAAGTAATATTGCAATATTGCAAGTGCAAACTGTTGCTAGCAGAATGGAATTACCACATAGAATAAACATTGCCATAGGGAATTACTGCCGGACAGTTAAAATACACCCATCGCTAGACCTATATTCATGTGCTTAGCAGCTACACACCAGAGTAACAATTTTTAGCTAGCATTAAAAGCTCTAGCTGGAATAATAATATAAGACAAAACACCCCTTTCCCTAGTGTTTACTAACCACACAAAAGCAGCACTAGGCCTTCTGGAAACATATTGTGGGTTTATTAAGACCAGCTTAGAGCTGCTTATAATGTGGGCAGTTAATCCTACCACTTTTGGGCAGTAATAATAGTAAGAATAAATTAAGTTTATTGTATTAATCACAGAAATTACAATAATAAAATGAGAAAAGAGCACTTTACATCCAACATAATTATAAGAATTCTTACAACAGCAGTATTAATAAATTACTAAATGAACTATCACAGTTTCTTATCATGCAATAAGTTTAATCTAAAAAATATTTAATATAGCAATAGAATTGTGAGATTTGATTGTAAAACAGTAGGTTACAGCCTCTGAAATTGTTCTTAAGTTTGCTTCATTAAAGAGACTCCACAATTAAAAGGTCCTTAATAAGAATTTTGGGCAAATACACACTATGTGACTGAGAGTTTCCTCTTTGAAGCCGCAAAGTTGACAAGCACTCTTCCCTTTTAGATTGGGATTCCATGTTCCCTCAAATTCGTATAATGGGCAGTGGTTGTTCTATAACTGGGGAATTTGGGCAATAATGCAATTACCACCAGTGGCAAAGCATTTCTTGCAGCAGCATTTATACCCCTAGCTGTAACAAGGTGGGCTGATTTCTACTTCATGGCAGTAGCTTCTCCATCTATTCTTAGCGATATTTACTGCTGGTCATATTTCTACCACCTCTTTTATATTGCAATTATATTGTATATGGCAAAGAAGTACAAAACTTTTTGGGGCCATTAAGGTTTGCCGAATGCGACTACAGACAACTTCAGATTACAGACATCTCCAACCAGACAAAAAGTCCGGTACTCAGGAAAGCCCCCATTTCTTTAGAGAAATTCAAATTAGAAAAGCTGTTGTTTGTCTCTATAGGCAACTGGGCACCTAGCTTGATACTTGCCAGTGGTTCCCATCTCCTGCTTGTTCCAGCCTGATCCAGTTGCCGCCTTTTGGCCAAGTGACACCGCCGCTACCCGATTTTTCCCGCCCGGGTTTGTCTCGCTCACTGTTCTTCCCTCCAACAGAAGCCTGCCCACTCCAGGACCTGCTTAATGGAGGTCGCAGCGCGACCACATCAGTAGGCACTCAGGCACCTAGCTTGCCACTTACCAGTGGCCTCCAGCTCCTGCTTGTTACAGCCTAATCCAGTTGCCGCCTTTTGGCCAAGTGACACAGCTGCTGCCCGGGTTTTCCTGCCCGGGTTTTTCCCACTCACCATTCTTCTCTCCAACAGAAGCTCCACACACCCCAGGACTTACTTATTGCAGGCCGCAGCGCAACCGCACAGTGGATACGAGCAGTGGGCACGCCACTGGCATACCGAATGTGTCAGAGGCAAGCCTGTCTGCGCCCGTCCACGCCTGGACTGTGCCCAGCGCCAGGAACCCTGGTTCCACGACCATCCAACACAACACTACAACTATAGCTGCCACCAGAGCCAACAAAATCTGCCACTACTCCTCTGCCATTCTTCACGACCTCAAATACACACACCGGCAAACAAGCTGCTGCCGCACATCCCCCTGATTTGACCTGTGAGATCTCAGATGTCAACACCACCACCTCCAAACAACTGACGCATTCCATCCCAACCATCACCCCACACTAACTGTCCGCCATGCTCCTCAATGTCCGATCCTTCAGGAAACACTCCACCAAAATCTGGACCCTCCTTAACAGCAATACACCTGACCTTCTCTTCCTGACTGAATCATGGGTCAACCCAGCCTCCAACCCAGACATCGTCTCTGCCATCTTGCCCGCCAACAAAATCATACATCAGGACTGAACCCACAAATCAGGTGGAGGACTCGTGATCATCTACAAAACCATGAATGAATGCACCACCTCAATGGACTCGGACATCATCCTTATGGAACACCTCCACTTCAAAATATGAATGAACTACAACACCACCCTATTTGAAATTGGGTCTCTAGTTGGCAGACATATGCACCCTGTCCAAGTACGGACCACAATCCTAGTCAGGGTAAGCTAGATACATACTAAAAGATAACCTGTGCTCACCCTCTGGTAGCTTGGCACCAAGCAGGTAGGCTTATCTAAAGAGGCAATGTGTAAAGTATTTGTGCAACACACACTCACAGTAACACAATGAAAACACAACAAAAATACTCCATACAGGTTTAGAAAAATAGAGAATATTTTATGAGAAAAGCAAGACCAAAATGACAAAAATCTAATAACGTATATAGTAGAACCAGAGTTATGATTTTTTAAATAATAAACCAAAAATAGTGCTTAGAAGTCAATAGCGCTAAAAGGTTACTTGAGGTCGCGCTAGACCGGAGTAAATCCAAAGATCAGGCCTGACGCGATAGAGGGTAGGCCAGCTACAGGACTCAGACAGGTCCCGCTGACAAAGTACCTTGGATGGAGCAAGCGTCGACATCTCAATGCGACTGGTCGAGGAGTCACCTCGTCAATCTGTGGATGTAGACGAAGCATCAGCGCCGATCCGTGCAGTCGATGAAGGCTTCGTCGAGGAACCCCTTTACGATGCAGATGCTGGGTCGTCTTCGAGCCGCACTGTCCATCATTGATCAGCTCCTGCGTCGGCATCAAAGGGTAATGCGGCGGTTCCGATTGGCCCAAAGTCATCACTGTGTCGATTTTGACGCCAAAACAGCTGCAGAACCCACTTCTGAGGCCCAAGCCTGGATTGGTACCTCAGGCAAGGGAGGACTCACAGATGGCGGAGTCCAGCAGCAGGGTTGCAGGAAGTCTTTGATGACCCGGAGTCTCCAGAACAGGGGGCAAGCCAACATGCCCTTGGAGTCACTCTGGGTTTAGGTGAGATGGGTCCAGTCCTTGCTCTCAGCAGGGCAGCTCAGCAAAGCAGAGAAGCAGTTCCTTTAGAACAGTTAGTCAAGTAGAGTGTCAATCCTTGTAGCACAGCAGTCTTTACTCCTGCCAGAGTTCTTCACAGGTCCAGTAGTGTACTGTCTTGGTAGGGTCAGAGCCCTTGTACTTATACCCAAAAGTGCTTTTGAAGTGGGAATAACTTCAAAGCAAGCCCTTGAATTGCACATGCCCCCTTTCATCCCAGCCCTGTCTGCCAGGCTATCTGTTGGGGGTAATTAGTCCTTTTGTGTGGGACACAGGACACTGCCTATTCAGGTGTTAAGTGTCAGCTCCCCCTCCCTCTTCCTGCCCAGGGAGAGCTATCAGAATATAGATGAATGTAGATGAGTTCTCTGTCACACCCACCCTTCCTGTGTGTGTGGCTGTCTAGAGGGAATGCACAAAGTGTAGCTGTCACTGATCCCAGACGTGCATTGGAGACGGGCTGCAAGGCACACAGAGCAGAAAGAGCAGAGAAATGTCCACTTTCTAAAAGTGGCATTTCTAAAATGGTAATGTCAAATCTAACTTTACGACTGAAGAGGATTGATCACCACCATTCCAAAGATATGAAACATGATGCAGCTACTCTGTTCTAATCAGACATTACAGCTTAAAAGTATTATAAGGAATTGCCAATGCTAACCTATGAGAGGAGTAGGCCTCACAGTAGTGAAAAACGAATTTGGGTGTTTTTCACTACCAGGACATGCAAAACTTAAAAGTACATGTCCTACCTTTTACTTACACAGCACCCTGTCCTATGGGCTACCTAAGGCCTACCTTAGTGGTGACTTGTGTGTAATTGAAGGGGAGTTTAAGGCTTGGCAAGCAGTTTTAAATGCCAAGTCGAAGTGGCAGTAAACTGCACACACATGCCCTGCAATGGCAGGCTTGATACAGGTTTAAAAGGCGACCTGTGTGGGTGGTACAATCAGTGCTGCAGGCCCACTAGTATCATTTAGTTTACAGGCCCTGGGTATATGGTATACCACTTTACAAGGGACTTACAAGTAAATTAAATATGCCAAGCAGGGGTAAACCAATCATACCATGTTTAGAGAAGAGAGCACATGCACTTTACCACTGGTCAGCAGTGATAAAGGGCTCAGAGTCCTAAAGCCAACAAAAAGAAGGCCAGACAAATGGGAGGAGAAAGGCAAAATGTTTGGGGTGACCCTTCAGAGAGGGCCATTTTCGAACACACCTTTAAGGGAACCCTCGCCCACTGTCCCCAGGCCCCTTAGTGGAATTCTGTAACCACATCGCAGACTTCATTGCTCCCCTCTCCATCATCCAACTGTATCCTCCTCAGGGACCTCAATTTCTTCCTGGAAGACACAACAGACTCTAATTCCACAGCTCCCCACAGCAGCCTCAGCAAACTCGGACTCACCCAGATCATCCAAGGACCTACCCACACAGCAGGCCACACCCTCGACTATTTTCTTCTCCAACAACCGGATCAGTGCCACCCACATTACCCTGCCCACATGGTCTGACCACTACAACATGCATTTCAATATCCCCACCCACCAAGCCATGCCACCAGAAAAACCCAAAGCACCATCAAGACACTGGTCAAAATATCTGAAGAAAACTGGACCAAGACCCTACAGGTAAGCCCAGCCAACCACACGGAAACCTTGACACCAAGCTCTTCAATAAATGGCTTGCTAACTGCACTAACTGCACTGCTCCCCCCAGAAACAAGACCTACAAAAACAACAAATGACCCAGATGGTACACGAGCGACCTCAGAGAGTGCAAGCGCCATTGCAAACTACTTGAGAGAAAATGGAGACTCTGCAAAAACTCCACTGCAAGATCCACATACAAAGCTGCAGTCAACCTCTACCACCAACAACTACGAGGCACAAAGAAAAAGGCCCTAACTCTCAAACTTGAAGCCATCTCCAACAAGGGCAAAGAACTCTTCATCTTCGTCAAGGAGTTCTCCAATCCTGCAGCTGCCAACAACAACATCATCCCATCCCAAGCACTCTGCAACGACCGCTCACCCTTCTTTGAAATGATGATTGCCAAGATCTACAGCACATTCGACCCACAGCATACCGATTCGAAGTCCCCCGACCAGCTGCACACCTCCTTCATTGCCAAACAGCAGCTGAGAAACTGGAAGACCCTCTAGAATGAAGAAACCTCAGCCCTGATGAATACCATCCACTCAGGAGCCCCCTCAGACCCATGCCCCCACCTCATATACAACCTTGGAAGAACCATCATCTCCCCTGCGTTCACCGCTATCATCAACACCTCCATAACCACCACCACTTTCCTGTCTTGCTGGAAAAATGCAGAAGTCAACACCCTATTGAAGAAACCAATAGCGGACCCCAACACCCTCAGCAGCTACAGACCCATCTCGCTCTTGCCTTTTCCAGCTAAAGACATTGAGAAAGCCATCAATACTCAACTCACAGACCACCTAGAACTCCATCAACTCCTATACAGCTCTAAATCAGGCTTTTGCACCAACCACAGCATAGAGACAGCCCTCATTGCGGCCACCAATGACTTCAGAAGCAACCTTGACCGGGGAGAAACGGCAGCACTCATCCTCCTTAACCCCTTTGCAGCTTTCGATACAGTCTTCCACAAATCACTCATCAGAAAACTTCAGCATGTGGGTATCTGTGTACTGGCCCTCAAGTGGATATCCTCCTTCCTCATGGACAGAACTCAACGAGTTAGACTTCCCCCCTAAACCTCAGAACCCAAGAAACTCCTCTGTGGAGTCCTTCAAGGATCGTCGCTTAGCCCAACACTCTTCAACGTCTACATGACGCCCCTTGCGGACATCATCAGAGTCCACTGCATAAATATAGTATCCTATGCCGATGACACACAGCTCATCCTCTCCCTTACTGACTTAACCAGCACTGCCAAAACAAACGTCCCCAACTGCATGAGCAACATTGCTGCCTGGACATAAAACTGCCTCGACATAAAACTGCCTCCAGCTCAACACAGACAAAACCAATGTCCTTATCTTCAGCAACAGCCACTCCAACTGGGACGCCTCTTGGTGGCCCTTGAACGTGGCCCTCCACCCACCCCTGCGGACCATGCCAAGAACCTCTGGATCATCCGGGACACCAACCTCTCCATGAGCAGACAGATCAATGCCATCTTCTCATCTTATCGTCCAGTATCGACACAGCTGATTTCTCAGTGTTAGGGGATTTTAATTATCATTTGGAAAAACTGGAAGACCACAATACAGCTGTGCTAATTGATAACATGGGCAGTTTCTCCCTTAGACAGATAGTCGAGCATTGTACCCATTTTGCAGGACATACTTTAGATGGCATATTTACATCAAAGCCGTTTCTGAAGATCTCAGAAGTGCTGCCTATCCTCTGGTCAGACCATAAAGCAATAATGTTTACAGTGAGTATTCCCCAGAACTCCTTGAGACCTCATAAAACCCCTACAGTAATTAAAGGTCGGGATTGGAGAAATATTGACCCCCTTGCGCTACATCTGGCCTTAACTAGTTTAAAGCTCGATTTTATCTCAGATGTAAACACGGCAGCTCACAGGTTTTCTTCTTGGATTAAAGTTGCGGTTGATCCCCTAGCTCCTGAAAGGATTTTTTCCACTAGGCGGAAAAATCCCTCAGAACCCTGGTTCACCGATAAACTAAGAGCACAGAAACAAATCTGTAGAAGGAAGGAGAGGCAGTGGAGAGTAAATTACAATTCATCTGAGAAAACAAAATACGCACAATCACTTTCTGATTCCAAGAAATTAATAATGGAAGAGAAAAGCAAGTACTTCACGGCAAGAATTATACAGGCAAAGAATTCTAGCAAAGAGCTTTTCACGACAGTAAAAAACCTAGCTAAACTACCAGAGCCTCCCAGCATTTAAGGCAGTGCTGAATTTTGTAATTCCTTAGCACGGTTTTTTAAGGACAAAGTGGACGCAGTTTATAAGTCCCTTAGGGACAGTGACCTTACTACAAATGGAAATCGCTCAAGAGTCACATCGTCCTCACCATCCAATCTGCTTGCTTACTTTTCTCCACCCCTCATAGAACAGATTACTCAGATGATAAGGACACCCAAATCTGGGGATCCATCTGATCCTTGCCCCCCTAAAATACTGCACCTTGTCCCCGAAATTATTGGTGAACAACTGGGGCGGTATTTAAAGAAATCATCAGCTCAGGTATTTTCCCCGATGTTTGGAAAATAGCTTTGATTCTCCCTCTTTTGAAGAAACCTAATTTAGACCCAGTGATTCCCAGTAGCTATAGACCAATCTCTAGAATACCCCTTCCGGCTAAGGTGCTAGAAAAAGTATTAAACACACAACTCATGTCTTTCATCTCCTCAAATGAACTTTTAGATCCGCCTCAATACGGATTCCGGGAGAGGCATGAGACCGAGACTGCATTGGTCATGGCTGTCAAAGAGCTAAGACTAATCCTAGACGCGGGAGGTAAGGCCGCCTTGATACTGTTGGATCTATCGGCGGCCTTCGACACAGTGAATCACAAAATACTGGCCAATAGGTTATTAGAGCTAGGGATAAGAGGCACTGCCCTTAAACTGGTTTTATCCTTCCTCGCTAACAGGGTTCAATCAGTAGAGATGGGAGCTCTCTCATCCGACCAATTTAGACTGCTATGTGTGGTACCACAGGGCTCGTCCCTAAGCCCTACTTTGTTTAACCTCTATGTTACCCTTCTGGCTCAAATTATTAGGGATTCCGGCTTTTCAGTTGTATCCTATGCCGACAATACTCAGTAGTATCAGTCTCTAGTAATATAGAAGAAACTGCAGACCGATTTAATAGCTGCATGACCCAGGTAAATCAGTGGATGAGCTCTAACTGTTTGAAACTTAACGGTGGAAAAACAGAGGTTCCCCTGCTGGGTTTGCATACCTCCTTTCGGTCTCCTAGATGGTGGCCATCAAGTCTCGGAGACCTTCCAGTACCAGTGAAGAAGGTAAAAAAACCTAGGGTTCTTCAACGATGATAATCTGACTTTTAAAAACCAGATCAGCACTCTTAACTCTTTAATTTTTGTCATCTTGAAGATTATCACAAAAAATACATCCTTTTATACCTACGGATACACTAAAAACAGTTGTGACAGCATTAGCTCTGTCCAGACTGGATTATGGAAATACTCTGTTCATGAGCATTCAAACACGGCACTTACAAAAGTTACAGCAACTCCAAAATGCGGCAGCCAGGCTGCTGCTGGATATCCCTAGATCTCAGCCAGTCTCCCACGGCCTGAAGACATTGCACTGGCTCCCTGTCAGTAAAAGGATCAAATTTAAATCCCAATGCTTAGCATAAAAAGCACTGAATGGTGCCGGCCCTCAATATCTGAAAAGACATCTGGTGTGGTACGTGCCCTCTAGAAGCCTAAGGTCTTCACACAGTAGAATTCTACAGACCCCCAGATTTAAGAAGGGTCGTTGGGGTGGAAGAAGTTTCGTTTTGGGGACAGTTTAAGATATGGAACTCACATCTGGCAGATATAAAGAACAGTCCAGCGTTCTTATCCTTCAGAAAATCGCTAAAAACCTGGGTCTTCGACAACTAAATTCTCTCATCATAGCTCTTCGTCAACCTGCTGATACCCACTGGCATTAGCGCCTAGACGCCCTCGGGCATTTGTGCGCTTTACAACTTTTCAAATCAAATCATCTTGCTTCCACATCCTGCGAATACTACGCCTGATTTTCAAGTGTAACTGAACACCAGACGAACGGTCACCCAGGCTTTTATCACAAGTAGACTTGATTATGGAAATGCCCTCTACATAGGAATCCTAGCCCATGTTCTATGCCAACTCCAAATCACCCAGAACGACGCCGCCAGACTTATCCTTAACATCCCACAAAATAACCACATCTCTCCACACCTCAACAGTCTCCACTAGCTCCCAGTCCAGGAAAGATGTGAGTTCAAGCTACTCACCCACGCCTACAAAGCTCTCCACAACACCAGTACAGCTTCCACAACCACCGCCTCAACTTCTATCAACCCACCAGACACCTTCTATCTCTATCCTAGGCAAGAGCACAACTCCCTCGGATCAAGAAGACCAGATGTGGAGGACTCTCCTTCTCATACCCCGCAACCAAGACCTGGAACAACCTCCCAAAACACCTCGGAACCCCCTCCCCCCGGCCCCCCATGGACTCCCAAAGGAACCTCAAGGCATGGCTCTTTCAGATAAAACAGGCATGATCTCCTCTTCCCCCCCTGAGGCCTGCCCTACTCAGCGCCAGAAAAGCCTCATGGGAGATTAGCAGCGCTCTACAAATTCACATAACAATTCACATAACATATCTTGGACACCATATTCTCCTTCAGTACAAATTGATGCATTGAACTTCAGACCTTCTCTGCACGCAGTGGATCTTCATCTTAGTTGGTGTTGTGCTCTGAATATCATCTTTCATTAAGTCTCTTGTAAACATTGCCTAGAAAACGGCTTGGTTCTCAAGTCTTTCAGCCTTAAATATAAATAGTTTCCTCAAACTCCTGTAGTGAGGCCTAATCAAGCTAATGCCTGCTAAAATCTACTTAGCCTACTTAAACATATAATGGACAATCTACATTTCCCTCTGCTATTTTGAACCTGTATGTAGGTATATGGGCTCTCCCCACAGCACCTGAGTTGTGTGATACCTACAATGATCCCACCTACAGATGCAGCATTCTCTTGTCTCTCCCAGCCTCTCAATGTGATTGAACACTAGGCAGGATGTGATGCACAGTGATCCAATCAGCAGAGGATCTTGTACCACCCAACTTCCTGTTCTTGATGACCAAGGTCACCACCTGAGTTTGTACCTCCTCTTCAGTAGGTATCATTTCATTATGATTTTGCAAAGAATAGGACTCACTGACAAACTTAGTATTCTGTCACTGCCACATGATTGTCTGACTGGGCACCAAACAGGACCGCAGGCCAACAGAGGTACTGCACACCTCCTACCCCCAACTCTGCAGTCTGTTGATTCCAGCGGTGTTGTCTCCCTCTTCAGTAGCCTTACTCATATGTCATGTCCTCTGACAGTGATTTGTCATTTTGGCAGTTTATTCATCCTGGTTTTCCCATGTCCTCAACTAAATCAGTGCTATCATCATCATGAGTGAAATGCCCTAACCATGGGTACTTTTATATATCATGGGAATTTAGAAAGCATGGACCTGGCCTCGGGCCAGCAGAGCACTGTACACAGCAACAGGGATGCCTGGCCATACACAGGTAACACAGAGCATGCAGGTATGTTTAAATAGTATCAGGTTAGGGTGTAACATGAAGGTATGGTTGAGAGAGACAGGGGAATCGGCTATAGATTCAGAAATGGTGAATCTTTATGTATTTCAAAGTTCTGTGATAAAAGGGCAAATGAAAGATGTAAGGATAGGTCAATCCACAATCTTGAAGCACAGGAAGAGAAGGTTTAGTCCATATGAGGACTTTATTAGTAGATTGGATCTCGAGGCTGTCAAGTGTCCAGAGAGGAATCTCTTGCTGTGTGGGTGCCACATGCATATTCACTATGTCTTGATAGCTACCAGGTTACTTTGTGCAGAATGTTGTGTAGCTCACTCCACTCAGAAAAAGAGTGCTTGAGTGACTGATTCAGGATATAGCGATTTTTTAAAAATTGTATTTGGGTTGGCCATTATACAATATGCTGCATGCAGTGTAAACAGTAGAGGTGTTAGGTGTGAGTAAGATCATATTGCAGCAAAGCCCTCATCAATGCATTCACGATTGATCGTCTGGACCATAGAGCATAAGTTGTTTGTTGAGAAGAAAGGCTTGGGTTTTGCACAGTATGCTCACTTAAATCTACAAAATCTAAACGTCTTTCTTTATATTGTTTTTGAAGGAGAGGCTAGAACCTATCTTGAAGTCAATGCAAATGGTACCAGAGATAGGCAGAAAGAGAGGTTTTTTATAATTAGGCTGTCATGCTATGCCTTGACATTAGAATGACGAGTGCTCAACAGCTGCCAGGAAGTAGCTTACAAACATGAAGTTCAGTCAGAGACTAAAGCTGCCACACAGGGGCCATCTCTGGCACACAGATGGTCATCCTGGGCATAATGCTGTAACCCTCTTGAAGAATGGTGATCCTGGCATTATGGATATATTTCCCAGGTTAGTTTGAGCTTTCTTGGGCATCCATACCATACTTCAAGCATCCTTGACTTAATTGTGGCCAGGCATAAATGTGGTCATGTTGCACACAAAAAGCCACCCGAGTGAAAAACTTTAGAGATGTTAATTCAGCATATTATGCATTATGCCCATGTTATGTCAGGACTTACACAAAAATGTGTCGGGATGTCCTCACACACCACCAGGTGTCATTCTTCATCATAGGACTCCCCTCGCTCTTCAAAAACCCAGTTTGATGAAGAGCGGGCCTACACCCTGAAGTCAGGGAGGCACTTCTAACTATATATGGACCCGTGAAATAAAGTAAAAACGAATGTGGTACACCAATATGACCTCTTTACTAGGTAGAGTACCACTTGCTATTAAAAATATAGTGAGGAGAAAAAGGGAACTAGTACTCCATCACCACTCAAACCGTCAACATGTTTCTGCCTGTTGGCTCGAAAGAGTCCATGGCATTCGTCAGGACGGGACATGGGGTCCTCTTTTGTCATACAAACAATGCGTATGTCACTTTTAAGTGGTCTAACCTGTGTCACCACCCTGTGTTCTCTGGTCCCTAGGTACCTGAAAAACATCAATATTTGCAGCTATACTAACCAATGTCTTGACTGAATATTTAGGGCAATTGTCCCACTCATAACATGCAAGCATCAAACGCATGCATCACTTGCCATCACCACAATACTAGGCTGAGATAACATTGGCATGATTCATAATATGCTGAATTAAAATCTCTAAAGTTTTTCACTTCGGTGGCTTTTTTGTATGTAACAGTTTGTGGCTGGAGGCCAGCTCACCCTTGAGGCTCCATAGCCTCCAGTTCCCTACCGTGGATAGTCTCCAGGGTGCATGTGTTTTGATGATAAATGGGTCATACCTGGCAATATTCTGCTCATCTCTGGCATATTGGTGGTCTTCTTTCATATATTTTGAGTATTGTGCGCACTGCATTGTCTAGTTCTGGAATAGTAATTCTTATGTCATAATGATGGCCATTCTTAGTCAATTGTGAGCATCCTTGACTAACTTTACTAGAAGCTAGTGGTGGTCACCTTGTTGGAATGTTCACCATTCTTGACATTTTGCAATCCTCTTTGGCCTTATGGTGCCTGACCAAGGCATAAGGTATACCCTAACATAATGGTGGCCATCCTTGAGATATGGTGGCTATTCCTGATATTAGAGGATCCTACATGGGTATATAAGGCAGAATCTGCCCCTCAGAGGCAATTGTGCACGTGAGAACTTAATGAAAATGACAAGCTGGTGTAAGGGACCAAATGCATAGTTATTCAAAAGAAATACTGGTATGTTGTTGCAAAAAAGTGTTTCTTCTGACAAGCTGCTTTTAGAAAATAATTTAATTTACCAAAAATGAAAAGCTTGTGCTTGATAGCAATATGTGTGCATTTTCCTAAACATTTGGGATCCAGAATATTTGAAGTGAGGGCCAGTTGACCTAGGAGGAAAGGGAAGGCAGTCCTGAGGGATCAGGTTCATGGCTCCTCCTCTGCCTATTGCCCCCCGAGTCTCCCCCTCACATAGGCATAAAATAAAATGGTTTACAGGTCCAGGAATCATGTTGGGGCCCCCGAGCTGCAGGGGGCCCCTCAGCACAGTACTCTTGTCCGAGAGCTCCTGATAAAATCTGGAGCGGGGGCCCCTTCCTGCACCTTGCAGGTGGGCCTGCTCAAATTTCGTTACGCCACTGCCCATTTGCTGATATCCAGGATTAGTCGTTGCTGTTGGTCTGAAGTTGCATCCACCCAGAGACCAGATTAGGAGCCTTCACATCTGATTGTGCTTCACTATCCTATAGAGTTTATAAAACAGCTTTATCAGCATTGAAGATTTACATATGCTAGTAGATTCTTCCGATTAGGATATACCATGTCAACTTTCAAATGTTTACTGAAAACATGTAAATATGTTTCCTTTATGACCACAATAGTGCGGATGCCCAGCAAGCGTTGACATGCCTTCATTCAGTTTACAATTGCATGAATTGCCTCTGGCTTCCCACCAATGGAGTGGCAGACACAGGAATACAGAAGCAGACCTTTGCTCCAATGATCCGAGTCCTTGGGTCCTCAAAACACCAATGTACCCACGGTCAGAAACCATCAGTCTTTGCTTCACAAAGATCTGTCTTTTGAGGTTCAAATGAAACAAAGACAGCTGCAACAACTATGCTTGAGATAAAAACATCATAAAAGATGTTGCCCATCCTGAACTTAATCCAGAAAGTGGCGAGTGCCTGGTTCATGTTACTGGTAGCACTGAACTACTGCTACATAGCCCACTGAGGTGACCCTAACCAGCCAAAACGATTGTACTACTGAATATCGACTCCCAGAATATCATGGTACAAGAATATCAAGGACAGTCTATAGAGGGGCACAATACTGAAAGGTAAGTCCAAATAGGGAAGAATATATTTACAATTCCTAACTCCACATCTACGTACCTTGAACATTTATGCACTGCGTAGGCAGGGCCGGACTGGCCGTAGCGGGCATCGGGCGTCGGGCGTTTGCCCGGGAGGCTGGAAGGGTGGGGGCCGGTTTTGGAGCGTTGGGGGCCGGTTTTGTTACTGGGGCTGGATTTGCAGTGATGCTGCAATATCACCCTAAATAGCAAAAGCAGCAGTGCTGGGGGCCGGTTTTGTTAAGCAGCAGTGCTTGAAACTTGCACCCCCCTCTCTCTGAGGGTGGGGGGCCAGTTTGACAAAATTGTCAGGGCTGCTTTGAATTACCAGTCCGGCTCTGTGCATAGGTACATATATGTAGTTAGGTATAGAAAAAGTGATTTTTTTTCAGTATTTAGATCTCGATTTTGTGTCCCATCAATATTCTGGGTCGAAATTCAAGGTGTACACCATTAAAAAAAAAAACGAGAAGATTTCTACTAGTATGGAGGCATGCAACCAAAATATTGATGAATTAGCCAACTGTTGCCAAATAAAACTGCTGCTGTAATGATAAAACTGGCTGCCAAAAAAGCAGAATTCTGCTGTCAAAAGCTCTAACTGAGCTCTTGCCCATATTACCTGAAAATCATGCACAGGAGCGGGCAGGTGGGATCTTTAAATTCAAGAATATTTCCAATGGCAAACTTAGATTTAATGAAATAGTTTAAGATTGTTTCAGGTACGGTGCGAGATCTTTGCTTTCTCACTCATTCTCTGACAAATCGTAAAAACTCAAAATGTAACAGTGTTTTGATGCAGGATATTTGGACTTTTTCAAAGTCGGTCCCCTCCTGAAATGATATCCATCTTCTTTCATTCGTATTCCTCCCGTTGTGTTAAGCGATATAAAAGCTACTCTATATAAATAAAACAGCAGATTAATCATTGTCTGCGAATGCTTCACATTGGGGGTGGAGAGACTGGATCAATGGCGGATACAGACAGGGTGAAATTGCAAGTTAAATTACATCCTCCGCTGCAGCTTACAGATGCCACAGTAAAGCTGAGCACATTGCCATAATGGCATTATAGTCTTTCAGATCTAGCGCCCCAGTTCTTAAAAATGTAATAGGCCAGCGGTTGTAAAATCATTCCTAACTAAGTTTTGTGCTGTAATAGTTATTGGCTTGGCGTGGCAGTAATAGAACATGTCAGTAAGGAGTATAGCTCTGTACATCTATTACTGCTGCATAATAGCAACTGTCTAGACGTGAACAATTGTCCTACATTATCTGGGCTTCAGCAGGCAAACTGTATTACCACCACCTAGACAGGGGATTGCTCTTGCATGCGGTTGTGTGCAGGCATCAGGTCTTGCAAGGTGTGTGCCTACAGTTAGGCTCTTGTGCTTCGGTTGTGTGGTTTTTGATTCCGGCATTTCAGTGCTCCAGATACCTTTAGAGATAGTGAATGGGTAATCACAAGAGTTTTAAACAAGATTCAGCACATACATTATATAATACAGTACCAGATTTTCAATAAATAAGCAACTATGGCCCTAATGTACCTGGGGTCAGATGGACAAAGCTTTTTTGTCCGCAAACGAGCCATTTTTTAATGTGCAAAGGCCCAATTTATGATTTGGTAACCTTTTACCGAATCGCAATTTGGTTTTGCGATTCGGCATTAGGAAGGGCGTGTTTAGGACATCCCTTTCTAATACCGAATCACAGTGGTATGTGTGAATGTTTTGAGATCGAACTGCAGTCGCAAAACATTTGCATTTTACCTCCTACTTCAAGTAGGTGGTATCCCATTCGCAAATGGGAAGGGTCCCCAAGAGACCCCTTCCCCTTTGTGAATGTTTGTAAAAATATTTTTTAAGAGCAGGCATTGGTCCTATGGGCCACTGACTACTCCCATAAAATGAAAAGAAAACTTTTCATTTTTAGTTTTGAAACGCATCCCGTTTTCCTTTAAGGAAAACGGGCTGCATTTTAAAAAAAAATTGCTTAATTGATAAGCAATCACAGACATGGTGGTCTGCTGACTACAGCAGGCCATCCTCCTTGTGATTTTTGCGATTCCCAATAAGTCGCAAAACGAGACCTACCTCATTAATATCCATGAGGTAGGTCTATTTGCAACCGACTGGGAATCGTAAAATGTGTTAAACACACATTTGTACATGGGTGTTTGCAATTACCAACTAGCGAATTGCAAAAAGTCGCTGTGGGAGACTGGGCCGAATGTATAGGTGAGGAGGCTTGATCTGTTTCACAATGGTGTCCTTTATTCAGATTTAAATGCAATATCAACATGCATAAGTGTAAATAAAAATATCTTCTGGAAATGATATTAATCCTTTTTTGTCTTCTACTCTTTTTCCCTCTAATTCTTCAGGCGTGGCTGAGCTCCCCGGATTCTCAGCGAAAAAGAAATGAGTAGTAAGTAACTATTTATGGGACATAATAATGATATTCCATCACCAACACCTTTGATGGGTAAGTGGGAAAAAGGGCGTGTCCCAGTGAAAAGAAATTTAAGAGATACAGCGTGACTGAAGTATCAGTCAATATTATCTTGATGTTGGTAAATAATAAGTTCTCCTCTTGGTTTCTTTCTTCAATAGCTGAGAGATAAAGAGAGAAAGAGATACCCCTAATCCTTGGGATATTCGGGGTTTTAAAGATAGAAGGGTCTGATTCAGATAGTATAGTCACACATTTGTCCTAGTCCCATTTTGTAAGACAAATAATATGGATTCAGCTATCCTTTTCCTTTATTTTGTCCCAATGCCTTCTGAGATTTGTAGTTCTATTATGCCTGCGTTCTTTTGTTTTGAGAAGTTTCCTTTTCTATAGGTGGATAGCACGGGCTAGACCACTCGAGCCTTCACCAACACCACCCATGTCCCGTATTCCCTCCCACACGCTCCTCCCTCTTCCCATCTGGGTAAAACCAACACTTTTGGCCCTGGGTACTCACTCGATACGATACGCCACAACTCTCCAGAGTTGCGGCAGCTGACCAGTATCCTCCGTGGCAATCTACCACTCCTCCGTACCAGATTCGTCTTCTTCTCCTCAAAGAGTTTCTTCTCATGTTCGGCAGCTTCTGTTGTGGTCTCCCTTAGAGTTGGGCTCTTCCTCTGCCCGGCAGTAATACGAGCTGCAGTGCCTTTTTCCTCCTCAGCCTCCGTCTTGATTCCACAGGCGTTCGCATCCTCATTCCTCCTCTTCCCTTCTGCTACTCGCGGTTCCGCTTTCTCCCCGCAGTCTTCTTCTGACTGGTCAACTCCTCTAGCCTTTTTAAAGAGATAGCCCCCTTTTACTGCTTGAGTTACCGTGTTGCGAGTCTGGGTGACCTTTCTTTCTTTTTCCTTCTAGGTCCTGCAACACCGAGGGAGTTTATCAGGAGGACGACAAGGTGAAGGACATGTAAGTGAGGACCCCCAGGGATACAACCCCACACATTCGCTATTTGGTAATAGCAAACATTTACCTGCATACATCTGGCCCTAGGAGACTTGTCACAAAAAATGGTCACAAATAGTGCATCGACTTTTTGCAACCAGTGTTTGCTTTTGTGATGCAACCTATGGATTAATAGGTTGCATCACAAAACTTCCATTCTCAGGGGGTCGCAAAACAACCTGCCTAAGGATATTAATTAAAACATACACCAAAATAAACCTTTGCTGACACTAGATATAGACTCATTTAATTCGTCATAGTGGGCACGAAACTCAATTTGCATGGCCACACATTTATTTTGTAACTTTTTCAAAAAGTAACTTAAATTTCTTAACATAACATGCCATAAACTTTAGAACCCTACACCAATTATATAGCTCAAAGAGTTTTTAGACCACCACTATATTAAACATGCTTGTATAACACAAAACCTTTACGACAAAAAAAGAAATAACAACATAATAAGCAAAAAACAAAGTATTTCTTTAAAAACAACATCTCGTGATTGATGGCAGAATTATAATGTCCCAGTTCACAATTAGAATGATATAGTAGTGTAGTGTGGATTGTGGCCTCATTGTCGACATTGCTAAGTTAGCTTAGGTCTAGCTGCCATGATGCCTCTTTTGCACACGTTACTTCGTGACTTTGTTTTTCCAGACTCTGCTTGTGCCTATGTTCATGAGAACTGTCTACATTTCTGCCTCTCACATTTTCTGCTGTTCTCTGTGGTTTTCGTCTGCACACAATGTACAAGGTCGAAAAACAACGTCCCTTGTTATTCTGTTCTGGTCAGCCCCACGCACTTAGACATAACACGAAGCACAGCTGTACTGCTGAAATTCGAGTGCTTTTAATATTGCAATATACTTGTTAGAGGCACTTGGAGAAAAACCTTTCCAGGGAGAAGAGCTGTGCTTTGTCCGATGATGTAAACCTTGCATCTAGTTCTTGAGGTATGGGGGTCCCCCTGACAAAGCCCAGAGGTCTTCTATTTTTATAATAAACTAGTTACTAGCACGGGGAGGGTGGCAAGGCATTATAGTCCTTTATCCACTGTCTTTATAAAATGCTGTCCCTGTTTGTATTCTATGGAATTGTCACAATGCTTACTGTTTTGTCTTTATGCATTATGCTGCTAGTACTGGCACGTGTACTGTGTCTTAGAGCACGTTAGTTGAAATAAACATTTTAAACTATACTGTGTCTCTTAATACGCACGTTGTGGACAAGTATGAGTGAGTAATGAAAGAGTGTTCTTGCTCCCGCGATTCCTGAAATAGTCCGTGTTCTGGGATGTCTAATCATTGGTAGCTTGGCTGTAGTACGGAGAACGAGTGAGACACTATAGCTAGTCGGATTAGGATTTTGGGCACTAAAGTGGATGGTTGGTACACCACTATACACCGAGGTCCTGTTTTCCTGTGCATAGTTCTGTATATGTGCAGAATCCCCGCAACATGGCGCCACCAACGTTTGGTCTGCTTCTTATCTGCGAGACGCTTGAGTAGTGCTTGTGCTTGTCCACAATTCCTTTCACTTCTGTTTCCGGAAACGGATGTGAGGGTGTAACCTCCTATATTGATGTTTTTATAGGTTCATTCAAGCTTGAAGTTATTAAAAGGTATTCTCTTTAATGTTAACCCTATATTGCGCTGCCACGCACTAGGTTGTTCTTCATTCTTAGTCTTAATAGCTGTGAATATAAATATCCCGGCACATAGCCGCGCTGCGCTCTGAGCTCATTTGACAGCGTATGGAGTGCCTGACGCGGTTGTCGCTCTCATCTTTGTGGTACAAGCTGATCCGGCTTACCACTTTGAGGTGTTTTATTCATGGGTCACTTTTCCGGCGGTGGATGGAGCTGATAATTTGTTCCATGTGTACACTGCCACGGCCCTTCCTAATGCATCTATCGGCCTTATCAGGCTCTTGAAGTTCCGCTCACGGCATGGCAACACCGAATTTGGTTTAATGGCGCCCTCCCACACCCGGTCAACCCGATTCGTTTAGGCCATTTATCGCTAGATGGGGCCGCTTGGCCTGTTTTGGCCGGGTATACCCGGCATCCACGTTATTTAGCGGTTCCGGTAGATGAACTGCGCGTGCTGCATACGTCTTTGGTCCGTGTGCACAGAGCTTTAGTACAATATGTCACAGGCAACGTCCAGATGGCCCCTCCTGGAGTTGCAGCACACCCAGCTGGGCCTGGCGGTGTAACTATAAGTCCCGTCATGGTTATTTTGGTGATGGGCAAGCGCCCACAGAATAAAGATGATTTGCCTTATTGGCTTGCTGAAAAATTTGACCAGCTGGAGGCGGTGTTTCCAAATAGCTCTCCTGTGGAAAAACACAGGATTTTGACTATAAGTTTGCCAAAAGACTTAATTCCCGAGTTGACAGAATGCAACAACTGGGGTAAGGTATTTGCGGCAGTGTATGCGAAGTGTTTCGGCACTCCCTCAATGACGGTCCTCCCCGCTGTGATTAAGCGTTTTCAAGGGGAACATGGCCCTGAAGCGGCTGTAGAATTGGGGATGAGACTAGTGGGAGTGTTCGATGTAGTGGCTGATCTAATCCTTGCAAATGTCAAGGGTGATGCAGTTAACTTTCAAGTGGCTTTAGTCCCAGAACTGGACAAGCCTTGCGAATTACCGAAAATTATTGCACAGGCTTATAAAACCATTGGCCGCAATAGTTTGGGAGCTAAGCCTTTTGCTAAAACGCAAACTCAAACACAACCACAACAAAAATCTCAGTCTGGAGGCAAGGGGAAGCAAGAAGAACTTCCACGTTCTCGCCCTCAGTTTCAGAAGAAAAAAGTTGCGGCTTTAACAGCGAGATATGCCACAGACGGTGAGAACGAGACTCCTGAATTGGACGTGGGCAGTGGCGCTGCTAGGCAGCGCCGCGGAAGTTACCATAGTGCGGGAGGCACTACGTCCTCATGTGGAGGAGACAGCAACTGACACTTTCATTACTGTTGAGACAGCTGACACCCGAGTGGCACCCCCTGACAGAGTATTTAATATAGTCCTTCAAATTGAAGGTGACATTGAGCGTGTTATTAAAGGGATCTTTTGGGAAAATCTGACCTCTTCTTATGACATATTATTGGCGGAGGCGGATTGGCCACCACCATTTGTTCTCGCTGCTCCGAGAGGGGAGGAAGTAATCCTTCCGAGTTTTTCTCGTCATGTCCCCAAGGAGCATGCGGAGGCTTTCACAGCAGAATGGGCTGTGGCCCAGGCCCGGGCACTGTACCGTAATCACGTGGGCTGGGATGAGGATTCTCCCCCCCATGATATACCGTTGCGGTCTATGCCACAGGCTCAACCACAATATCCCCTCCGGCGGGAAGCTAAAGGTCCCGTTTCAGATATTCTGACACAGTTAGAATATCAAGGAGTGATTGAGACATGCGTGTCACCGATGAATAACCCCCTTTTTGCGGTTTCTAAACCCGATGGGTCGTACCGCTTAGTTTTAGATTACCGGCATTTGAACTCTCATTGTCGAACCTTTGCGGTACAGAATACCCATAGTTCTGCGCTAGTAGACAGTCTTGTTCGTAAAAAATATAAAACAACACTTGACCTTTCCAAAGGATTTTACTCACACAATTTGTCCCCTGAATGCAGTCAATGGACCGCGTTCACTTCCGGTGGAAAACAAATAAAATTCCGGTGTTTGCCAATGGGCTACCAGAACAGCCCGGGGTCTTCGCCGCCCGTGTTGTCTCTTTGTTGGACAGCATAGACCCAGATGTGTATTCGTATGTGGATGATATATATCTGACAGACGACGAACTATGGCCGCATCTTTCCCGAGTAGACCGCATTATTCTTGAATTTGTGGACTTCGGTTATAAATTTAATTTTGCCAAATCACACATCGCAGAGTACGCTGTGTTGTTTTTGGGCTACGAGCTCAACAATGAAGGTAGGGGCTTAGCTCCCCACTTCCTGGAGAAGTGCGCACTTCTGCGCCCTCCAACGACCCTGAAAAAACTTCAGTCTTTGCTGGGATTTTTGAACTTCGGGCGTTCTTACATTCCCGAGTATGCCCAGCGTATCAAGCCTCTTTATGCCTTGATACAACCAACCTTTTCGAAGTCATGCTGGCTTCCGGAACACTCAGCTATTCTACAATCTTTGCAGTCTGATCTACTTGAATCTAAGTTCTTGTTGACTCGTGATAACCACACGAACCTGGTGATCAGAATAGTGCCAGGCGCAGTGGGTTTCACTTACTTGACATTTAACGAAGGTGACACAGTACCTATTGCCTACAAGTCGCATCTTTACACTTCTGCCGAGTTGCACTTTTCAACTGTGGAGAAAGTTTTGACTGCAGTGCAAATGGTGATTCTTAAAGAACGCGCACTGGCACAGGGAAAGCGCATTTTGGTGGTAACACCATATCCTGCCCTTGAGGCAGTGACAAAGGCAAGTGTACCAAACTCTAAGGCTTTGCACCCCCGTTGGATACAATGGGCTACTTCTTTGACGTCTCCTGATGTCACCTTTATCTTTGATTCCTCTCTTCAGACACAGGAGTTCTTGCAGTATGAATTTGTTCATCCTCCTCCTCTGTCTTTACTGCCGCTTGAGGAGTACAAATGTATCATTTACACCGATGGTTCAGCGCAACCGGCCACGGGTTCTAAGCATGCTTATTCAGCAGCATGTGCTATTGTGGCAGGTACTATGGTGAACGGTGAGTTCAAATCGAGTGTTGTGCACACGCAGGCACTAGGAGACAGTACCGCCCAATTGGCCGAGCTGCGTGCTTTGGTGCTCGCACTTGAGTTTGCAGACCCGGATGTGACTACACTTATTGTATGCGATTCTTACTACTGTGTTCAGTCTTTTAATGACAACTTATTCTTTTGGTCAGAACGACTATAGAGATTCTAAAGGCAGCGCAATTAAGCATAAAATGCTTTGGGTTCGAGTAGCAGATCTTAAACGACGTCTGCCTCTCACACAGGTGATTCACACTCTTGGCCACCAGCGTGTGGGCGCACACGCGGTCGGTAACAGTTTGGCGGACGAAGCTGCCAAATCAGCAGTAGCCACGTGCTCAGTAGCAGCAGTTACAAGATCCATGACAAAAATAGATAATGAGATTTTGGCAGCTATTGCTGCTACAACGGAAGGTTCTAAATACCCACAGGCTTTCCCTTCCAAGTACTCTTATCACTTAAGTCCTGACCAGGTTCCTTATGTAAGAATTCCAGACGTTGGTGATCGGCTTATTCCCAACGCGGACCGCAGAAATTCTTTGATAACAGCCGCACACGAAGGCTTGGCTTCAGCCCATGCTGGCGTGTCTGCACCTGTTTCACTCTTGCAGCAGCATTATTGGTGGCGTGGTTTATACAAACAGACCCGTAATTATGTCCTTTCTTGTGAAATCTGTCAGCAAATTAAGCCCTCTACGGTTACACGTCCGCCACAAACACAGCTCTGCATTTCTAATAAACCTTTTGGTTGTGTGTATCTTGATCACTGCGGTCCATTTTCTTCTGATACTGCATATAATTACATCTTAGTTGCAGTTGATTCGTGCACACGTTTCATCTGGGTTTGGCCACAACACAGTGCTGACGCTGGAAATGTAATCAGGGATTTGCGTGTCTTTGTGGGAATTTTTGCCTGTGGCACCTTTCATTCCGACCAAGGTCCAGCGTTCGCCTCTAAGGCGTACAAGGATGCAATGAGGTCTTTGGAGGTGCTAGTGCAATTTTCGTCCCCATACAGGCCTGAGGGCAACTCAATTGTGGAGCGAATGAACCGTGACTTAAAGCAATCCTTGACAGCTAGAGTCTTAGGTACTGGCAGGAACTGGCTGGCCCACTTGTATGGCGTCCAACGTGCACTTAATAATCTCCCTAGAAGATCTCTGGGTGGGCGGACCCCATACGAAATGCTCTTTGGCATACAGATGTTTGTGCCAGACCTTGATGGTCTAGACATGGCGGCAGCTGCCGCGACCTTTGACGTAGATAATCATTCTACAATATTACAGGACTTACAAGAGACCCGTGACAGACTTGCAAGTGAACACTTACCCTCAGCCACTGACGCTGCGCTGCAGATTCCGGTTGCCGGCTGGCTTTCGAAGATTGGAGATATGGTCCGAGAGAAGGTGGAGAACAAAAAAGAATTTGGCCCCTCTTATCGTGCACCGGTTTCAGTCCTTGGCTTGAAGGGTACTCGTACAGTCATCTTACCACCGCTTCCTGGTCAGAACGACAACGGATACATCTCAGTGTACAATGTCAAACTACAACATCTGGCCGATTCTGAATAGTGTAACACCTGCTGTATCATGTCCAGCAAGTTCAAGGAATCCTGCTGGTGGCCCTCCGGTCGCCACGTGTAACGATGTTGCCATTGGGATGGTCTCTCTACCAGATCGCCTGCTCGACCCACCAGCTTCCTCCTGCAACGAGGAAACTAAGTATGCTTATCCCACAAGCGAGTCATTGGCTGGTTTGCCTACAACACCACTGAACCCGTCCCGCTTTTCTCTTGACTCGACTTCCACTTCATCATTTGTCCCAACCAAATTCAGTGTTTTTGTATCCTGGTTTAGAGACAATTTTTTTGTCCCTCCATGGACATACATCTGGTTGGTACTATTCCTGATTTTCCTGTTCATGTCCATTGGCTTTGTGACAGTTTTTTCTTGCTCATCAATGGTCACTACTTGCCAGAGCGCTCTGCGGTGAACTCTGTTGCTGGAACTTTAGCTCCGCACTCTTCTTCACACATCATGAAGCGTGACCAGACATTTGTGAACATTTCCGCCTTTCCAGTCGCGGATGGCATCGTATGGGATGCAGTGAATTTCCAAATTCATGGACCGGCAGAAATTATCAATGTACCGAATGTACTTCGTGTTTCCATGGGTGATGTGGTAAAAAGAAACATATGTTCAGATGATTGGGATGTGCATGCAATTCAATCCTTGTTTTCCGATTTGAAATATTATGCTGCCTTTAATGCTGAGGATTTGTATTTGAATTCTGCTAATTATGCCGATTTGTATTGTTATCAACATTATGGTAACCATTTCCTACATAAAACTAGTACACTTCGAGGTAGTTTTAATTATACCCAGTGGGAACATTGCCCCACCCCTCTGCAAGGGAGCTCCCAAACTCTGATAAATAAGTTTACTTATTTTACAGACTTTGATAGGTCAAACCCAGGGTCCTATTATTTTAAATTAAACATTTCTTCCAATCCGAAGGTGATGTTAACCCACACCAAATTGTTGTATTCCAGTTCCTTTATGGACGCATTAGCTGTTGGTGGCTATGAGCACTGGAAAGCCACCAATGATTTGAAATTGATTTGAGGCACTAAGTCCTGGCAGGTACGCGGTACCGAGGCCTTACATCGTGCTTGCCTCATCCCGACCCAAATTTTATTTTTAAATAATACTATATACCAAACAACTTGTTTTGCTTTGGCGACTTCCAAACAATTGAATGCACCTGCCATTCCTGCGCTGTCTTCATTGCCTAACTGTAGCTTGCATTTAAATTATTCCATTGACGAGTTGCAAGCTTTGTTTCAAAATAATTCATTTAATGTCTCTGCACTAGATCCCTCAGAATGGTTGGTGTGGCCGATAGCTTCTAATGCCTGCCAACTGCATTTTCATAACTCTGCTCCTGGTTATAGACAGGATCGCCCTGATCCACGTTTTTCTAACTCACGTTCGGTTACAACATATTCAGTGAGAAAATTATGTAAACAGTGGTTGCAGCACTCTACACTAGAGTCCGTGAAGCAACATTTATCCCTGTTATACAGTAACATTGATCTGACCGACTTTGTTATGGGACCTAGAGGTCCGAGACCGAAAAGATTTCTTTATGCGACTTACAATGAAATCTGGAAGCTTTCTCAAATAGAAGCTGCTTCCCGTTTACGGGAAATAGATCAAGCAAATTTAGAAAAAGTACTTGCTGTTGTTGACAATAGTATTAACACGCTGTCTTCCCACATTTACACATTAGATAATATTGTTTCTTCTGTTGTTGATATTGTACAAGATGAAGTGTCTGTGTTATATCATGGTCAGGATCAATTGCGTTCAGTGATGCAGTTTGCATGGACTTTGCAAACTCTGAAAATGGGGAAGGTACCATGGGATTACTTAAACGCTTCCGCATTGTTTTTGCCGTTTATCTTGACTGAGAAACAGCAATTCATGTCCATGAAAGATGCAACATACACTCTTCTACATATCGAAAAAATAGATCCTTTAGCTTTCTCTGTAGCGGAATCTGATTCTGCAGTTTGGCTCGTACACGGGGTTATCTCTTTGCCTTTTTCTTTGTTTGAATTCAGTTCCTGCATGAAACATTACCCGATTGGCCGATTTGAGCCCTTGGGCAGTACCTTTCTGCATGAAGTGTGGTCCTTGCCTTTCACATACAGATGCCTTAGGGATGACAAGGAGGTGTACCTTACTGGGGAGTCTTGCGATCCTACAGTGGGTCGTTCCCTTGTTTGTAAAAGCATTAAATTGCACAGGGCTTGTAATATTTCCGCCCCGAATCTTGCATGTGTTTTAAAGGGTATTCCTGTTCCAGCTATATCACCTACTTTCACTATGCTTGCTAACGGTAGCTATCTGCTTTTAAATAATCAAGATTGCTGTGGGTTGCAAGCTGGCATACCCTACATTGTAACAGTTTTGCAATGCGTAGTATGCTGCAAAAATGTGCTTTTTCCACCCCCACGTGGGATGTTAGATAGTTCCATTTGGCCTTACATACCGACTTTGAAGGCAGATTTCAATAAATTGAGCAGAATAAAGGCGCTATTATTAAATCAGGAGGTTATGCTAACTTCCGCACGGGAGACCTTCGTCCTACAGGTGGCCAGCGCCCACAGTGAAATACAGGCCCTTTTAAATACTAACCTCCCCCAACATTTCGGTGAACTGATTCACCGTATATTCACTGCATCTAATACCAACGGCCTTGTGCACTTTTTTAAAGTTGTGGGCTCTGGCCTTCTGACGTCCTTTCAGATGATATTTGGTGTAATACCGGCTTTTATTCATTCCATTTTTTCCAGCGTCTTTGGTGGCTTCCCATTGATCCTAGCCTTAGCTGCTGGAATATTGCTTTTGCTTTGCCTGTTGCGCAATGGCTGCACCTCTTGTGGGCCTACACAGCCCAGGGTGACTGCGGATGCTCCGTGACCGTATGATTGACAGATTCGGTACACTGCCACTGGCAACACTCGTGGCTTATGGATTATCTTTTCGCTTTGCGTATTTCACTTGCGTGCAACCTGTGCTGACCTGTTTACGAAGTCCGTTCTCATGGTCCTTGGATGTTTGCCTCTCCAATACGTCTTCTTCGGACCCGGATTTCGACCAGTTGATGGGCCCCTTAATGGCCCATGAACGGGAATGTTCCGGTGATGGATTAATGGGCGTGCGGCTGCACTTGGAGTCTTGGCACAATGGGATATCTGTGCGGCTGCTCAGAATCTCCTATAACAAAGTTATATTGAATATCACGCAAGTTGTCCCACAATGCTGATCGCTGCTCCCTATTGTAAGGAACATGAATGCAGTTTTGATTTGTTGAACTGGATGGCATCTCTTTTTTCAAACGATGACAATGATGTCTTTTTGGAAGGTGTTGCTGTCTTCTGCGCATACACTCTGATGGATTAGTTGTGTTGGCTCTCAATAAACTGCATATCCCGATTTTTTTATCCTCTTTGAGAGACCATTTTTTTTTTCCGCCCTATTTCGACTCTTTTTCCAAAAACATTTCCCACCTATAGACGTTTGCATTCTGCTCCATCTATTTGAACTCTGTTTTCGTCCTATGTCTTGACCTATGGACTGACCAGGGGAGGGTGTAGTGTGGATTGTGGCCTCATTGTCGACATTGCTAAGTTAGCTTAGGTCTAGCTGCCATGATGCCTCTTTTGCACACGTTACTTCGTGACTTTGTTTTTCCAGACTCTGCTTGTGCCTATGTTCATAAGAACTGTCTACATTTCTGCCTTTCACATTTTCTGCTGTTCTCTGTGGTTTTCGTCTGCACATGATGTACAAGGTCAAAAAACAACGTCCCTTGTTATTCTGTTCTGGTCAGCCCCACGCACTTAGACATAACACGAAGCACAGCTGACCTGCTGAAATTCGAGTGCTTTTAATATTGCAATATACTTGTTAGAGGCACTTGGAGAAAAACCTTTCCAGGGAGAAGAGCTGTGCTTGTCCGATGATGTAAACCTTGCATCTAGTTCTTGAGGTATGGGGGTCCCCCTGACAAAGCCCAGAGGTCTTCTATTTTTATAATAAACTAGTTACTAGCACGGGGAGGGTGGCAAGGCATTATAGTCCTTTATCCACTGTCTTTATAAAATGCTGTCCCTGTTTGTGTTCTATGGAATTGTCACAATGCTTACTGTTTTGTCTTTATGCATTATGCTGCTAGTACTGGCACGTGTACTGTGTCTTAGAGCACGTTAGTTGAAATAAACATTTTAAACTATACTGTGTCTCTTAATACGCACGTTGTGGACAAGTATGAGTGAGTAATGAAAGAGTGTTCTTGCTCCCGCGATTCCTGAAAGAGTCCGTGTTCTGGGATGTCTAATCATTGGTAGCTTCGCTGTAGTACGGAGAACGAATGAGACACTATAGCTAGTCGGATTGGGATTTTGGGCACTAAGGTGGATTGTTGGTACACCACTTTACACCGAGGTCCTGTTTTCCTGCGCATAGTTCTGTATATGTGCAGAATCCCCGCAACAGTAGTAAACATTTTTTACTGTGCTCTATACTCCTATACACTGATTAGGGGTTGGAAAAACTGCCTTGATTTGGGCTTTGGCAATGGGGACCTGAATTATTTTTTCAATTTTCGACAGGTTTCACTTATTGCCTTGAATTCTTTCAACCAACTCCCTAGTTCTGAAGGTGTCGACGCATTTCGAATCCAACTAAGGGTTCTCCTCAGGACCATGAACTGGTTGACATTATTTTTCAAAGTGCACTTGCATTTCCCATTTTCCTTTTTGGTGTTTTGAATAACTCTATAGTTGAAGCGAAACTCTTGTCATTTAATTTTCATTTGGAGTAGTTCGACTCCAATTCTCGAGTGATGGTTTAACATGCTTTTATCCATTTTTTTTAGGATTCCAACGTCTCCTGCATTTGCAGACTGCCTTGTGAGTTTCCACGTATTTGAGCCTTGAGTTGCAGGTTCTGGACCCTTGGTGTGGCAACAGTTAAACTCATCCTGGAAGAAAAGGAGAAATCTTGAAGTTTTGGGCTCTTTGTGACCGTAAATGGGCCCCTTCATGCCAAAGTTTTGCTGCTCATGCCGACCACCGACGCGACAGTACTGTGAGCCCGATGATTTGCACTACAGCGACTGCCATCGACGACCGGCAATGTGAGATCTGCAGTTTGCTCCACTTTAACAGCCTGCCGTGACCACCAACATAAAGATGAAGCATGACTGTCCGTGATGCCCAACAGGATCTTCACTCTACAGCAATGACCATATGTGACACCCGGCTCGCTCTTCGCCCTTCAGCAACAACCATCCTCGAGCTCTCCCAACTCCTCGCTGCCTCCTTCACCGCAAGCTGGACTCTTTGTGCTAGACTTTAAAAAGGTAACTTTTTCAGTGGGACTAACCCGATCCCTGTATTTGGACTGTGTTCCATCATGACCAGCCTGAACTTGAGACTTTCACCCAATCTCGCACAACCAGATAACCGTGAGTGGCGCTTTGTGCTATACTTACCTTAAATCTTTGAAATAGAATATCTTCGGTTCTATTGATTGGATTGGTTTCGTTTTGGTGTCAAATAATTTATAAAATGTTACTCCACGTTTCTAAATTAGTGTGGGATTTTTCTTTTGTGGTGTTTCACTTTATTACTGTTTAAGTGCTGCATAAATACTTTACACATTGCCTCTAAATTACGCCTGACTTCGTTTGTGCCAAGCTACAAGAGGGTTAAGTACAGGTTAATTTAGTGACTTTTGTGGTTCACCCTGATGAGAATTGTGGGCGTTGCTTGAGAAGGGTTTCACTCTCCTCAACCAATAACTCAATTTCTCATAATAAGGGAGAAAGATTGTTGTGTAAATGTGCAGTTAAAAAGTAAGCCCACATCACCTCACTTTGAGAATTTTTCTCCAGGGCTTTTTTGCCTCCACATTATGAGTTTTCCATGCATTTTCTGTTTTGTGACACATTTAAAAATTATGTTTTCTTCCATTCAGCCTGTGAAAGTTGAAATGGGGAGCACATTCCTCCTTGTAAAACGTGGAGGAATTTGTAAGGGAACAATCATGGGTTCAGAGCAAAATTACCTCAACACCCCTCTTCCTCAACCTAGTTATAAACAAATGAGGTGGTTCCATTTTCCTAGCAGGAATTAGAGTCTAATATGCTGAGAGTGCTAACCACACCCAGTTGTTGATTGCCATAAGAGTGTTGTCACTCCCAGCATCCTCCTGTTTTTTTCTGTCTTTGGAGGGACAAGGTTCTAGAGTCTGAGGTGACTGCTGGGCTCTTACCTATGCATTTTACACCTGGGCAATAATCACCTGTTGGGCTTGGGAGCTTCTGAGGATACTACATGGAAGCAGCAGCATGGGAGTATTTGATTTGATACTAGCATGGGGAGACTTCATTGTGCCTGTGTGTGTGGAGTAGAAGGCCCGGGTTTGGGTGGATCATATGTCTCGCATGGCTCTTTTGTCCCTCGGTCTTCCGCCCAGTTGGTAGGGTTATGGTTTTAGCATGCATGAGCCAGCCAGTAAGCAATGTGTCTGCTTGGACTGTCCATGTGTGAACTTTTGATTTCTCAGCTACAAAAGTACCTGGTGTTGCAGCAGCTGCATCTCTGGTGGTATGTTTTTCAGGAAGGTTCCCATTGGCTAGAGTCTTCTGCTTTGGTACTCCTCATAGTGTTGTGACTGAGGCAAGGAATAGTGAAATGCAGATAATGCTCACATTATTTACAATATATACACAATATTTACAGTCTTGCATTAAGCAATAGTGACCAATCGAATCTTTATAATACACGTACCCAGCAATCAATATCCATATATAAGTAGATCAATACATCAATAACATATAGGATGATGCATGTATGCTTATGGTTTTATTTTCCTATAATAACACACCTATCACAATGTGTAAATAGGATTACAGCAATTGTATCTATA
Source organism: Calotriton arnoldi (assembly GCA_963921515.1). Classification (NCBI taxonomy): domain Eukaryota; kingdom Metazoa; phylum Chordata; class Amphibia; order Caudata; family Salamandridae; genus Calotriton; species Calotriton arnoldi. The sequence continues at coordinate 235,063 of CAWUFW010016946.1, read as the reverse complement.
AGTGCTTCACTATTGAAATATTGGAGGACAAATGCAAAAAAAAGAAAATTACAAAAACACATGTTGGAAAACGGCCCTCTCTCAAGGGTCACCCCAAACTTTTTGCATTCCTGCTCCTCTTTTTCTGACCTTCTCTTTGTTGGCTTTAGGACTCTGGGCAATTTACCACTGTTAACAGTGCTAAAGTGCATGTGCCTCTCCCCTAAACTTGGTGACATTGGTATATACCTGATTGGCATATTTAATTTGACCATAAGTCCCTTGCAAAGTGGTATACCATATACCTAGGGCCTGTAATCTAAATGCCAATAGTGGGCCTGCAGCACTGGTTGTACCACCCACACACATAGGGGCCGATTCCGATCTCGGTCGGAGGCGCACCCAATACCATTCGGTCGGGAAAAAAGCCATGCGAAAGCCTGTTTCCCGACCGATCTGTACAGCACACCGAACGAGCAAGTACGATGCGCACAACAGCAAAGAATCCGGCCGAGCCGTACTCACCCAAACCAGGTCCTGTTCTCCGACCGAGGCGAATCCGGAAACGCCAAATCGAGACGCACGAAAGGAAAAATGCAGCCCCGTCCGGACGGACAAGTACGATGCGCTCTCCGTACGCGCCGAACCCGTCGCTACGCACGGCACGTCAAAGCATCCGGGAGAGGCGCACATAAGCTCCGATTCGCGCCACAACACGATCCACGGCTCCGAGACGAACACGGCAGCGACGAGGACGACGCGAGCGACGAGGACGAGGCGAGCGACGAGGACGAGGCGAAGCGACGAGGACGACGCGAAGCAACGAGAAGGACGAACGACACGAACCAACCATGAATCCCTTCGTCCCGATCATACCAATATTCTACATATACTACCAGAACAGGCACGGACGCGTACGGCGCAGAAGGTAAGCCAGACACCAACCACAAAACACATACAACACGTACACGACACATCACACACACACACAGGGATGCAGAATATACTTACACCAGCAACAGCAGCACCATAGGGGCGGGATGCCCATCACCAATGCCACATATGCACACAGGGGCCTGAATGCGCACCACCACCCCTACCCAGGGGGGGAAGGATGCCTACCACCACTACCACCCTTACCCAGGAGGGGCTGGATGCCTACCACTACTACCACCCTTAGCCAGGGGGGCAGGATGCCTACCACTACTACCACCCTCACCCAGGGTGGGCAGGATGCCTACCACTACTACCACCCTTAGCCAGGGGGGGCAGGATGCCTACCACTAGTACCACCCTCACCCAGGGGGGCAGGATGCCTACCACCACTACCACCCTTACCCAGGGGGCTGGATGCCTACCACTACTACCACCCTTAGCCAGGGGTGGCAGGATGCCTACCACTACTACCACCCTCACCCAGGGTGGGCAGGATGCCTACCACTACTACCACCCTTAGCCAGGGGGGCAGGATGCCTACCACTAGTACCACCCTCACCCAGGGGGCAGGATGCCTACCACTACTACCACCCTTAGCCAGGGGGGCAGGATGCCTACCACTACTACCACCCTTAGCCAGGGGGGCAGGATGCCTACCACTACTACCACCCTCAGCCAGGGGTGCAGGATGCCTACCACTACTACCACCCTCAGCCAGGGGGCGCAGGATGCCTACCACTACTACCACCCTTAGCCAGGGGGGGCAGGATGCCTACCACTACTACCACCCTCAGCCAGGGGGGCAGGATGCCTACCACTACTACCACCCTCACCCAGGGGGCAGGATGCCTACCACTACTACCACCCTCACCCAGGGTGGGCTGGATGCCTACCACTAGTACCACCCTCACCCAGGGGGCAGGATGCCTACCACTACTACCACCCTCAGCCAGGGGGGCAGGATGCCTACCACTACTACCACCCTCACGCAGGGTGGGCTGGATGCCTACCACTAGTACCACCCTCACCCAGGGGGGCAGGATGCCTACCACTACTACCACCCTCACCCAGAGGGGGCAGGATGCCTACCACTACTACCACCCTTAGCCAGGGGGGCAGGATGCCTACCACTACTACCACCCTCACCCAGGGGGGCAGGATGCCTACCACTACTACCACCCTCACCCAGGGTGGGCTGGATGCCTACCACTAGTACCACCCTCACCCAGGGGGGCAGGATGCCTACCACTACTACCACCCTCAGCCAGGGGGCAGGATGCCTACCACTACTACCACCCTCACCCAGGGTGGGCTGGATGCCTACCACTAGTACCACCCTCACCCAGGGGGCAGGATGCCTACCACTACTACCACCCTCACCCAGGGGGGCAGGATGCCTACCACTACTACCACCCTTAGCCAGGGGGGCAGGATGCCTACCACTACTACCACCCTCACCCAGGGGGGCAGGATGCCTACCACTACTACCACCCTCACCCAGGGTGGGCTGGATGCCTACCACTAGTACCACCCTCACCAGGGAGGGCAGGATGCCTACCACTACTACCACCCTCACCCAGGGGGGGCAGGATGCCTACCACTACTACCACCCTTAGCCAGGGGGGCAGGATGCCTACCACTACTACCACCCTCACCCAGGGGGGCAGGATGCCTACCACTACTACCACCCTTAGCCAGGGGGCAGGATGCCCACCACTACTACCACCCTCACCCAGGGGGGCAGGATGCCTACCACTAGTACCACCCTCACCCAGGGGGGCAGGATGCCTACCACTACTACCACCCTTAGCCAGGGGGGCAGGATGCCCACCACTACTACCACAATCACCCAGGGGGGGCAGGATGCCTACCACTACTACCACCCTCAGCCAGGGGGGGCAGGATGCCTACCACCACTACCACCCCCACCCATAGGATGGACAATGCATGACACAACCAGCACACCACAACCTAGGGAATGCAAGAAGAAGACATCCCCCAACACCATGACAAGCGTGTGTAGACTGTGTCAAATGCCTACAACACCGAACATGACTTCGAACATACAATGTGACCCCCTAGCACATGTGCCACACAAATATGTGTGTGGCACACACAACGCAAGCAGGCCATGACCATTGTGGCAATGGGGTCCAAACACCCATCATCACAGTGACCAAAAGGTAAGTGTGGGGTCCATAGCTGCAGCACATTTTGAACATTGTGGCAATGGGGTCCAAACCCCCATCATCACAGTGACCAAAAGGCAAGTGTGGGGTCCATAGCCGCAGCCCATTTTGAACATTGTGGCAATGGGGTCCAAACCCCATCATCACAGTGACCAAAAGGTAAGTGTGGGGTCCATAGCTGCAGCACATTTTGAACATTGTGGCAATGGGGTCCAAACCCCCATCATCACAGTGACCAAAAGGTAAGTGTGGGGTCCATAGCTGCAGCACATTTTGAACATTGTGGCAATGGGGTCCAAACCCCCATCATCACAGTGACCAAAAGGCAAGTGTGGGGTCCATAGCCGCAGCACATTTTGAACATTGTGGCAATGGGGTCCAAACCCCCATCATCACAGTGACCAAAAGGTAAGTGTGGGGTCCATAGCTGCAGCACATTTTGAACATTGTGGCAATGGGGTCCAAACCCCCATCATCACAGTGACCAAAAGGTAAGTGTTGACAAAGTAAGAGGTGCAACTGCCAAACTGCATGGATGATTCCTGGTCACAGAACAACAAACACATCAGTGGCAAAGTAGTGTATGTGTCCCATTGCAACATAAATTGGGGAGCCAAATCCTGCAGTGCAAATAAGACATAACTTTGGCCATGTGCAGACAAACAACACCCATGGGGGCTGACACTGTCAACAATCATCAATGACACAATGACAGAAGTGACCATCCGAATGCAGACCCACATATTTGCACCAATGGGCACACACATGCAGATACCCTGTGGAGACTGCAGATGTGAGGCGAACAGATACCATACCATGGCAGCAATGGGACACACAATGAACAATTAGCACCAAATGAGGGCTCCCGTCCCATCAGCCTGGTCATGGAAGTGCCAACGGAATCATCAGCACAGATCCAACACACTTGTATAGCAATGTTGCACTGACAACACAGATGGGTCCTTCCCCATTGATGCCCAAACCTGCATGTTCACTGGAGATGGCCACACGGTCAGGGAAGTAGACGAATAGAACAATGGCAGGCACAACAGATGTGCAGGGGTGGAAGCCACAGATGTGTAATTGCCAATCTAAGTAGGAAATCCCATTGCCAAATACTGAACACATGACACCCTCAGATGCTGCTATGGATGACATGGATACACCACAGGATAGGACACATTCCCCCTGGACCACATGGGTTCCTGCACAGTAACACTTCATTATCATGAGACCAAATATCACCATCACTGCAGCAAGGGCATTGTTAGCATCATCAACATCATGTACATCAGAAGCAAAAGCACTAGAGAACAGAAAGTTGCTTTATTCAGCATATGTGGCATTAAAAGTAGAAGTCCGGTAGAACATAAACAAAGGCCAATGGCCAGTCCATCAACAAAGTCACAAGTGGGTGACAGTGGCAGATGCCACCCTACACACGCCTGCACAAAACCAGGGACAATCCACTAGGAGGGGCAACCGGGGGGTAGGCCAGGCACCGCAGGGACAGGATCAGGGCTCACCAGGAGGAAGCAGGGAAGGGGTGATTGGTGCTGAAGAGCCACTGACAACTGCAGTGGAGGTGTCTGACATGGTGTGTGCCGGCACAACTGGGGGCATGGCTCAGATGTTGTGGGTGCCGGCACGACTGCAGTGGACCCTGCAGATGGAGTGGACAGGTCCGCCACTGCAGTGCCCAAGTCAGACAGGGTGGTAGTGGACTCCACTGCAGTGCCTACCACCAGGGGAGGAGAATGGGGAACAGGCAAGGTGGGCTGGACAGAGGGGGAGGACACCCTCACCACATCAGTGGCACAGACAAGCGCAGCGGGGGGTGTGGTGCCGGGAGAGCAAGTGGCAGGGGGAGAAGGCCGGAGCCTCTTGGGGATGGTATATCTGTGGGTGGGGGAACCTGGGGCAGGGTGTGGTGGGGGCACCTGTGGAGTGGGGGCCTGAGGGATGGAGGAAGGAGACCTGGTGCTTGAGCTGCAGGGCGGCGGCGGGGTCTTGCTCTTAGCACTCCGGGGGGACTTGCGGGTGGGGGCCTCAGTCTGTCTGCGCCTGGGGGAGGGTGTCCGGGGGCGAGGGGCACTCTGCTCCATGTGGGGGGGCTTCCTCTTCCCCCTGGATGCTGGGGCAGCTGGATCGGAGGGGAAGAGGCCGAGGTCACTTAGGAAGAGGCGCTGGGTCTTTGGGGTTGCAGGTGAGGCAAGGGAGGGTGCTTTGGAGGGAGAGGCAACTGAGGACTGTGCAGTGCCCGTGGATGCGTGTGTGTGTACCAGGGCCCCATCCCCTGTGAGTCTGGTTTCAGTCCCCTGACTGTGCGTGCGTGTGCATTTAGTTTGTGGCGTGTGTGTCTGTGTGCTGGTTGTGTGTGTGCTGGTGTGTGCCTGTGCCGGTGTGTGTGTGCTTGGGACGGGCAAGGTGCTGGGGAGTGTGGATGGAGCAGAGGCAGGAGGGGTGAGGGACTGTCTGAGGAGGGACACTGCTGCCGTCAGGGAGGAGTCCATGGACCTGTTGCCCCTCTGTAGGTCAGACATGCCCGATGAGATGCCCTCCATGAACGACACCAGCTGAGTCAACAGTGCGGTGTGCGCATGGAGGACACTCAGCATGGCTGTCTGCCCTACATGGAGCTGGCGAAGGAGGTACACAGACTCCTCACTCAGGGCAGCAGGGGACACAGGGGCAGGGGGTGCGGTGCCTGGGCCAAAGGAGACACGCTCCCGAACATGGGAGCCTCCACGGACCTTGGGAATGGGAGCCGATGGGAGGGCGGTGGTGGTGCTGGTGGTGGCGGGGACAGCAACACTAGCTGGGGTGTGGTGGCTGCTGACACCCGCCTCCACAAGGGAGTCATCCTCCGAGTTGCTCTGGTCCTCAGCTGAGGTGGATGGTGCTGAGGACTCCTCGGTGTGGCTCCCTCGCCCTCCGTGCCACTGGGTCCCTCCGACCACTCCTCGGCTGCTGACCCAGTCTGGCTCTCTGGCTCCTCCTGGTCCGTGGAGCTGTCCCCTTCCGTGGCCGTGGATGTATCTGCAAACAATGGGGAAACAGACAGACATCAGTCACCTGCACCAAACGCACACACCACTGTGAGCACAGCACATCACAGAGCAAGCCCTGGCATCATTAGTTGTACATTGCTAAAAGTGCCCTAACTGAACAGGAGGAGCCAATTGTCAGTCTGATGCCAAGCATGGCACTCACATCCCACATGGCCTTGCACCCATCTGTCTGGTGTCTGTTGGATTGCAACACCCCAGTGTGGACACATGCACCAAGTACACAGTAGTTGGACAGTGCAGAGGACACGGTGTGGACACATCACAGCTCTTGCCACTGAGTCAGTACAGGTTTCCGGATGAAAGGGATGCCCAGAGTCAAATAGGAAATGCATGTGATGCATACCAGCGACAGACACCATGATGCACCCATGTCCTGATAACCAGCGCCACTATGGTGTGCATGTAGCACATGTCACTCCCCTGCAGGACCACCAATAAGTTGACACATGCCATGGCAGAGGCATGACTGCTAAGTCATACATCACTGTCTCAGTGATGTATGACTTGGCAGCCAGACAACAACACTATGCACTGTGTCACAATAGTAGGACATGGGGAATGCAAGTCCTGGAGCTGCACAAGTGCACATGTACATCCCCCACACAACACATCATCTCAACCCTCATCTGTCCAGGTCACACCTATTGGACATATGGGAGACCTGTGACACTACCCTCTGAACCTGAGCCCCTCACAATTTGCTGTGAATGGGGAACAGCTGCCTGAACTTCACATTCGCATACCCCAGTCTGCACGGGCAGCTGATCAAACACCTATGTGACACACAAGTATCGTCTCCTATGGTCACATCTCCAGGGGCATGCTGAGCCCCTACCAAGAAACACCCCAGCAGTCCTGGCAACTAATCCACAGCACACTGACACAGAGGCAGACACCTGAGGGGTCAAATCACTGTGCACAATGTGTCAGCTGATACACGGGAGTGGGAGTACAGAGTGCATTGCATGGCCTGGAGTAGGCATGACTGTCCTGCTCTACATGAATGAGGGATGTGCCCTGGACAGTGGATAGCTGGCTATGTATGTGTGACACACGTAATCTGCACACTCCTGGGGCCCAAACATTGTTCCCACCTGCTGCATGGGCGTGTGCCACATACCCCAGGCACATGTGGTGGCTCAGCTCAGCAAGTGGACCGCATATCAAAGCAACACGCAGATCACATGTCCAAACCCAGGCGTTGTGTGAACAATGGACCCACCCATGATGCCCACAACAGAGTTAGGGAAACAGATGCTGTCCCCCACCTTTAGTGAAGCAAACTGCAAGGACACAGTCCCAAGTGACACAATTCCCTGAATGTAAGGGCCACACCTGGGTATCAGATGAGCAGTGGGCAGTGCACAATAGAGGGACATGGCTCCTGGACAACATGACTGCTGCACTGTGGCAGTTGAACCAGGCCAGAGGAGGGCACAAAGCATGTAATACAGAGTTCACAGTGCAGTCTTTGACTCACCCCCTCCTTGCTGCTGTCTGGCCTTCAGCTGCCCATCCAGGTCTGGAAAGACCACCGCCAGGATCTGGAGCATGTGGGGGGTCAGGGTCCGTGTTCCGCCCCTCCTGCGAGGAGGCGACAGCTTCAGCTGGACCCGTGCAATCCTCCGGGTCCAGCCCCGAAGGTCCTGCCACCTCTTCTGGCAGTTGCGGATCCGGCGCTTGTAGACCCCCACGGACCGGACAGCCCGGACGATGTCCTTCCAGATTTCCTGCTTCCGATGGGCATTAACCTGTCAGGATGACAAAGTGAAAAGGCCATTACCACACATGCAACATATCCGTGCATGACACAGTTGCATATACATGTCTCAATCACAGGGGCACATGATGTACACAGGCAGTGCGAAGCTGACCATGGACAGTTTGCCAGACGTCACTACATGGTATCATTGCATGGGAAGTAAAACCATGTTCAAATGCACTGTCACTGCACCATACCTGTCCAGTGCAAGTCACTACACACTATGGGGGGTGACAACTACTCAGTGAGCCTGCTAGCCAGTGGCGTGCAGACTCTCAGCCTTGCTAGTCACACAAAATGCACATTCAGAAAGGCCGTGCACAGAACACTCACCTGCTCCCCTGGTGTCCCATACAGCTTGCTGTACTGTGGAAGTAGGCTGTCCAGCAGGGCCTGGTTCTCTTCAAGGCTGAAGGCTGGGGCTCTCTCTCCAGTACGTGCCATTGCAGGGTCCAGAGGGGCAGAGACAGCAGCAGTGCAGTGGCAGATGTCGTCCTGGAGCATGTAGTGCAGGCAAGTGAGCTCTCAGGGGAACAGCCAGCAATATATATGTGCTGGAGAGGCAGATACTGTCCCTTGTGTCCAAAGTGATAGGTCCAAGTCGTTTGCATCTTCTGAATCTGGCCAATCCATGGAATAGCAGCACCAAAACACGCCCACAGCATCCTTCAAATCCTCAACTTCATGGCATACATGATTTTGCAACATTGTTGTGGGTGACCATCTGAATTTCCAGCAACCGACTCGTTCGAAATTCGAAAACGCGTCCGTTGCCAGGCAAGCCCATTGTCAATGGGTGCGCACCGATCGGTCCATTGCGGTACAACGCATCACTGTACATGTGACTGGCATATGTCAGCATGCCTGTCTCAGATGGACATATGCCAGCCACAGATAGCTCCCAGGGAGTGAGGGGCACACCTACATCACGACAGCCTGTCCAAACTTTATCATAAGGCATGTAATGATGCATTTCCTATTGTGTGTATGTTGGTGTACATGTTGTCCTGTGGGTGTCACCTGTGGGCAGCCACCCCCAGGCTGTGCACGTGTTCATGGGGACAGGATCCTGGGTGTTACGTGTACGTGACCACTGTGATGTGCAACTGTTCATATCTGTGCATGTGCCATGGTCACATTTCACAGTGGTGTATGTGTATGTCATGTCACATACCCCGTGAGTCCCATGTGGGACGGTATGTTTGAGCCAGGGTGTCCCAGTGGCACAATAGTGATGGTCCTCCACAGTCTTTGTGCATGTAGTGTTTACAATGTCTCTGATTTCATGTGCACAATGGGAGACAGTCTCCACATCCACGTTGTGTGTGCATGGACTCTGATGTTGTGCGTGTGTGTCACAGACGTCCATGTCTGTCCTGCCGTGGCAAGTGGGGCCACTACCTGTGGGGGTCATGGTTGTTTTGCTGTGGTGTATACATGATACTCCATGTAATGCCAGTGTCCATGTGGCATTACAGGGTCCCTGGGAATGTACCTGTCGTTGAGCTGTGGTGCCTGGGGCACATCTGTCCTCACATGTCACTGTGGGGGGTTATTGTGACACGGCAGCAGGAGATGGGAACTGTGACACGGCTCATGATATCCAATGGGCCAACCTGGGACTAATTGAGGCCACCTGTTGGACCGTGTTGACAGATGTTGGCCATGTATGTACCATACATGTCCTTCCGGTACTGCACACTTCATGTAGTTGTGCCTCATAATGATGTATGTTGGGATCTTGAGTGTGTTCAATGCCGCATATGTGGGATGACTGACAATCTTGCTTACTTCTCCTCTGCACTGCAGGGCTCCTGCTGTCCATCGGCCATTCCCAGACCTGGCAACGATGGTGGAACGGGACAGCATCCGACGGTACCGCTTCACCAGGCAGCTGATTGAGGATTTGGCAGTGCAGTTGTCCCCACATTTGCAGCCTGGCCGGACGTATCCTACGGCGCTGACCCCCAAGGTGAAGGTGATGGCAGCCCTACACTTCTTTGCCACTGGTACCTTCCAACATACTGTGGCGACTGCTGGTGGGATGTCACAGACCATGTTCAGCCGTGTGCTCCGCGATGTTTTGGCAGCAATGTTGCTCTTCCTGAACCGGTACATCTATTTCCCTAGACTGCGACGACTCACTGACGTGAAGAGTGACTTTTATGCCCTGGGGAGGATGCCGCATGTAATTGGCTCCATTGATGGGACACATGTGGCTTTGGTACCACCACAGGCCCAGGAGCAGGCCTACAGGAACCGCAAGCACTACCACTCGGTCAATGCACTGGTGGTGTGTCTTGCAGACATGACCATCACACACGTGTGTGCCCGTTTCCCTGGTTCAGCACACGATGCCTTTGTGATGAGGAGTAGTCGCATCCCCAGGATGATGGCACAGATGCAGAACCAGCGTGCCTGGCTTGTCGGTGTGTACTGACTTTGTGCCATTGTGTGTGATCTGATCTGTAGTATTCCGCCCACTTTTCCAAGTCAGCTAATGTGCACTTGTCTGTCCGTAGGTGACTCGGGATACCCCAACATGCCGTGGTTGCTGACACCCCTCAGGAACCCTGTGACACCTGCCCAGATGCGCTACAATGAGGCACATGGTCGGACCAGGAGAGTGATTGAGCGGACCTTTGGTCTCCTGAAGAGCCGCTTCCGCTGCCTGGACAAGACCGGAGGGTCCCTCCCATATGCCCCTGCGAAAGTGTGCAAGATTATCATCGTCTGCTGCATGCTCCACAACCTGGCAGTGCGGAAGGAGTTGCCTCTCATCCAGGATGACAATGACCAACATCCGCCACCTGTGGAGGATCCTGGCCTGGACCACGATGCCAGTGACGATGATGATGATGATGGTGATGGTGATGTCCGCACACAGCTCATCACCAACTTCTTTAGCTGAATGTGAGTATCCTGAGGTGTCATGTCAATGATGTGAGTTGGCATGATGTGTGGGTGGTGCTCTGGTGCTGTTGGAGTGTGTCCATGGGCTACTTGACTGGATGTGTGTTGCGATGTGTGGTGACAGGTGGGCTGTACTCCCCAACAGTGTTGACATGCTAACTTGGTTCTGGGTGGGTATCTTGTAACATGTATTGTGCATGGGTTTTGCTGTTCTGTCCTGTACTCCATTGCTTTTGACTGTGTGTCATTTCTGTCCTTCACAGGGTACTTTCAGATTCGTTTGGTCAACTGTGTCCACCGACGACGTGATTGCACATCCAGGCTGGTAGCTGTTGTGTCCCTACAGGTGATGTGCGCCACACCCATGGACTTCCTTCCGTCTACAGTTGTTGACTGTGTGCCCGCTGCCAGGTGGGGTTACCTTGCATCTGTAGTGGTTACGGCATGTTGCAACTGTGTAATAAACCTGTGCTTCACTTTGTGATGTGCGTTGTCTGTGGTCACACATTTGAGTGCCATTTGCTTACTGCACCTGTGGGCTACTTGACTACAACTGGGAATGGGTGTGGTGTCTGTGCATTGCACCGTCTTCCCTGGCAACATCAGTGTAGGCAATGAGTCAGATGGCCTAGGTGTGTATGTGTTGTGTAGCCCTGGTGGTGTGTCTCCCTCATGTGTGTCACGTTGCCTGTACTCACATGCCTGTGTTGTCCTTGCTGTTGCAGTTCGCATACACAGTGTAATTTTGCAGTTCATCATCCCCATAACAGCACCCACGTTGGAATCACGACAGAGGCAAGTATGGTGTATTAGTGTGTTTATTGTGATACATTTGTGTTAATAGTGCATAGGATGGGTTGTGCTGTACATAAATCTTGCAATCCCAAGTTCCTAGGTGAATTGAAAGTCCGGGTAGACAGGATCCCCAGTATCGGGGCCACAGTTGTCTGACACATTGGTCCAACTTGTACTCCCCATGCAATGTGTGGGAGTAGTGTTGCCGTCAACAGGGTGAACAGTCTGTGCACAAAGGCGAACATCCAGAACAGGTTCAGGCTTCCTGGGAGTTGCGCTTGGCCATCGGCCTCTCACTTTTCCCTCCTCGGACGACCCCTCTTCTTGGGGGGCCCCTCAAGTACAGGTTGCTGCGGTGCAGGGGACTCTCCGCCAGAGTCCTCCTCCCTCCCTGTGGCAGTTGCAGTTTGTTCGGCACCAGATGTTGTTGGCACACAGGGAGGTGTGGACTGGTTGCTGTTCATCTGGCGGAGGCATTGTAAAATGTCCCTGTGCACCGCCGTCATCTCATGCAGTGCATCCCACTTGGACTCCACGCGGGACATGTGTGAGTCCACACGGGACATGTGTGACTCCACGTGGGACATGTGGGAGTCCAAGCGGGCATGATGGGCAGCCTGCTGCTGTTTAATGTCTCTGAGGAGCCCCACTACCTGGCTGAGCTCTCCGGTGCTGGACTGGTACGCATCAGCTATGCGTACCAGTTGTGGGTCATCATGCACACCAGCAACGTCTGCAAGCAGCGACCTCTGTCTCCCACCCCTCCCACCACCCCTGCTGACATGTGCAGTGTGTGCAGTGGCACGCACAGATAACCCTGGTCCACCTTGGGGGTTGGTGGTGGTGGTGGTGGTGTCCATGGCCCCAGGTTGGTCCAGGGTCACTGTGCTGGTGTTGCTCCTTGTTCTGTCCATGTCGGCAGGGATGGTATTCGTGGGGACAGTCGTTGGAGGGGTGGGTGCAGGGGTGCAGCTGGTGGTCCTGCTGGTGCTGCAGCTGGTGGTCCTGCTGGTGCTGCATGTTGACTTGCACCGGATGTGCCAGGTTGTTCTTAATCGTCCGAGGAGGACAGAGGCTGTACGACGCCAGTGAGCTCGGCATCCTCTTGAGCCTGGGACTGGGACTCCTCAGCGTCTGCTGCTGTGTCCCCATCATCACCTGTTTTTGGGAGACACAAACAATGTATGTCATGTTTCTGCAGGCATCAATGGTTGACACACATGACAGTTGTGACTGTGCCTCTGGGTGCGGGCCTGTACATTGCATTGTCCTAAGTCGTCACAGTCAGGGGTTGATATTGGTGTGGCACATTGTCCTGCATTATTTGGGCATTTCTATGTATTTTCTGGGGTGTGAACATGGTCTGCATTGGTTGTGTTTGGTTGACAGCCGGCCCTCCTTCCCACCCACCCAGCCAGTCAGTTATCCCACCATGGAACGTGCTTGCATTGCAGGGAGTGTAAGTTGTCTCTCAGGATGTCAGTCAGTGGTGTCCTGCTGTTTGTTGGTGCACAGTTGCCAGCAGGGCCTTGTGCTCCCCACAGCAGTAGCCAGTGTCAGCCATCTTGTGAGTCCTTCTCCACTCCCTGTGATGTGAGCATGGTTCAGGGTGGTGTTGATGGGACAGTTGTGGGGGTGACCAATATCAGTGACTACGACTCCCATCATGCTATTGCCTCCACCCCCTTCCCAGCATGCCCATGCTTCCTTCCTTTTGATTCTGCTTCCCTGTGGGGTGGGCTGGCTGTGCTGACAGGATGGCTGGGAGTGTTGTCCTGGCAGTTGTTTGGCTAAGAGTCCCAAGAGTGTCCCTGTGCTTCACACAACATAACCCAGGGTGGTGGTTCTTTGTGGGATCTTGTGTTAGGATGGAGGGCATTGCATTCTACCAGGTGGGTACTGTGGAGTTTGTGTTGGGGTGTGTGTGAGGGGAGGTGCTTGTGACTATGGTTAGTGCTGCAAGTCCTCCTTCCCACCCAGCCAGCCAGCCAGTTATCCCACCATGGAACGTGCTTGCATTGCAGGGAGTGTAAGTTGTCTCTCAGGATGTCAGTCAGTGGTGTCCTGCTGTTTGTTGGTGCACAGTTGCCAGCAGGGCCTTGTGCTCCCCACAGCAGTAGCCAGTGTCAGCCATCTTGTGAGTCCTTCTCCACTCCCTGTGATGTGAGCATGGTTCAGGGTGGTGTTGATGGGACAGTTGTGGGGGTGAGCTATGTCTGTGACTACGACTCCCATCATGCCATTGCCTCCACCCCACTTCCCAGCATTCCCATACTTACTTGCTTTTGTGTGGAGTTCAGTGTGTGTGGGTGTGAGAGCAATGGCAAGATGGCTGACAGTGGTGTCCTGCTGTTGGTTGGTGTGCAGTACCAAGCATGCCCTTGTGCTCCCCACGACACAGCAACAGTGTCAGACATCTTTGATGGGCCTTTCCACTCTCTGTGGGATGTGCATGCGTGAGTGTGAGCTTGCTGGGCCATGTGGTGGGGGATGTAGAGCTGTGACTATGACTCCCATCATGCTATTGCCTCCTCCCCCTTCCCAGCATGCCCATGCTTCCTTCCTTTTGACTCTGCTTCCCTGTGGGGTGGGCTGGCTGTGCTGACAGGATGGCTGGGAGTGTTGTCCTGGCAGTTGTTTGGCTAGAAGTCCCAAGAGTGTCCCTGTGCTTCACACAACATAACCCAGGGTGGTGGTTCTTTGTGGGATCTTGTGTTAGGATGGGGGCATTGCATTCTACCAGGTGGGTTCTGTGGAGTTTGTGTTGGGGGGTGTGTGAGGGGAGGTGCTTGTGACTCTGGTCAGTGCTGCAAGTCCCCCTTCCCACCCAGCCAGCCAGATATCCCACCATGGAACGTGCTTGCATTGCAGGGAGTGTAAGTTGTCTCTCAGGATGTCAGTCAGTGGTGTCCTGCTGTTTGTTGGTGCACAGTTGCCAGCAGGGCCTTGTGCTCCCCACAGCAGTAGCCAGTGTCAGCCATCTTGTGAGTCCTTCTCCACTTCCTGTGATGTGAGCATGGTTCAGGGTGGTGTTGATGGGACAGTTGTGGGGGTGACCAATATCAGTGACTACGACTCCCATCATGCTATTGCCTCCACCCCCTTCCCAGCATGCCCATGCTTCCTTCCTTTTGATTCTGCTTCCCTGTGGGGTGGGCTGGCTGTGCTGACAGGATGGCTGGGAGTGTTGTCCTGGCAGTTGTTTGGCTAGGAGTCCCAAGAGTGTCCCTGTGCTTCACACAACATAACCCAGGGTGGTGGTTCTTTGTGGGATCTTGTGTTAGGATGGGGGGCATTGCATTCTACCAGGTGGGTTCTGTGGAGTTTGTGTTGGGGGTGTGTGAGGGGAGGTGCTTGTGACTCTGGTCAGTGCTGCAAGTCCCCCTTCCCACCCAGCCAGCCAGATATCCCACCATGGAACGTGCTTGCATTGCAGGGAGTGTAAGTTGTCTCTCAGGATGTCAGTCAGTGGTGTCCTGCTGTTTGTTGGTGCACAGTTGCCAGCAGGGCCTTGTGCTCCCCACAGCAGTAGCCAGTGTCAGCCATCTTGTGAGTCCTTCTCCACTTCCTGTGATGTGAGCATGGTTCAGGGTAATGTTGATGGGACAGTTGTGGGGGTGACCAATATCAGTGACTACGACTCCCATCATGCTATTGCCTCCACCCCCCTTCCCAGCATGCCCATGCTTCCTTCCTTTTGATTCTGCTTCCCTGTGGTGTGGGCTGGCTGTGCTGACAGGATGGCTGGGAGTGTTGTCCTGGCAGTTGTTTGGCTAGAAGTCCCAAGAGTGTCCCTGTGCTTCACACAACATAACCCAGGGTGGTGGTTCTTTGTGGGATCTTGTGTTAGGATGGGGGCATTGCATTCTACCAGGTGGGTTCTGTGGAGTTTGTGTTGGGGGGTGTGTGAGGGGAGGTGCTTGTGACTTTGGTCAGTGCTGCAAGTCCCCCTTCCCACACAGCTAGCCAGATTTCCCACCATGGAACGTGCTTGCATTGCAGGGAGTGTAAGTTGTCTCTCAGGATGTCAGTCAGTGGTGTCCTGCTGTTTGTTGGTGCACAGTTGCCAGCAGGGCCTTGTGCTCCCCACAGCAGTAGCCAGTGTCAGCCATCTTGTGAGTCCTTCTCCACTCCCTGTGATGTGCGCTTGGTTCATGGTGGTGTTGATGGGACAGTTGTGGGGGTGACCAATATCAGTGACTACGACTCCCATCATGCTATTGCCTCCACCCCCTTCCCAGCATGCCCATGCTTCCTTCCTTTTGATTCTGCTTCCCTGTGGGGTGGGCTGGCTGTGCTGACAGGATGGCTGGGAGTGTTGTCCTGGCAGTTGTTTGGCTAGGAGTCCCAAGAGTGTCCCTGTGCTTCACACAACATAACCCAGGGTGGTGGTTCTTTGTGGGATCTTGTGTTAGGATGGGGGCATTGCATTCTACCAGGTGGGTTCTGTGGAGTTTGTGTTGGGGGGTGTGTGAGGGGAGGTGCTTGTGACTCTGGTCAGTGCTGCAAGTCCCCCTTCCCACCCAGCCAGCCAGATATCCCACCATGGAACGTGCTTGCATTGCAGGGAGTGTAAGTTGTCTCTCAGGATGTCAGTCAGTGGTGTCCTGCTGTTTGTTGGTGCACAGTTGCCAGCAGGGCCTTGTGCTCCCACAGCAGTAGCCAGTGTCAGCCATCTTGTGAGTCCTTCTCCACTTCCTGTGATGTGAGCATGGTTCAGGGTGGTGTTGATGGGACAGTTGTGGGGGTGACCAATATCAGTGACTACGACTCCCATCATGCTATTGCCTCCACCCCCCTTCCCAGCATGCCCATGCTTCCTTCCTTTTGATTCTGCTTCCCTGTGGTGTGGGCTGGCTGTGCTGACAGGATGGCTGGGAGTGTTGTCCTGGCAGTTGTTTGGCTAGAAGTCCCAAGAGTGTCCCTGTGCTTCACACAACATAACCCAGGGTGGTGGTTCTTTGTGGGATCTTGTGTTAGGATGGGGGGCATTGCATTCTACCAGGTGGGTTCTGTGGAGTTTGTGTTGGGGGTGTGTGAGGGGAGGTGCTTGTGACTTTGGTCAGTGCTGCAAGTCCCCCTTCCCACACAGCTAGCCAGATTTCCCACCATGGAACGTGCTTGCATTGCAGGGAGTGTAAGTTGTCTCTCAGGATGTCAGTCAGTGGTGTCCTGCTGTTTGTTGGTGCACAGTTGCCAGCAGGGCCTTGTGCTCCCCACAGCAGTAGCCAGTGTCAGCCATCTTGTGAGTCCTTCTCCACTCCCTGTGATGTGCGCATGGTTCATGGTGGTGTTGATGGGACAGTTGTGGGGGGCAATATGTGTGACTGCGACTCCCATGATGCTATTGGCTACACTGACTTGGCCAGCATACACAGAATTCCTTCCTTTGAGTGGTCTTCACTGTGTGTTGGTGTTGTTGTGGTGGCTACATGTGTGGATGTGTTTGTTAGTTCTATTTGTGCCACTGCCTAGCTGTAGTTGTGGTTGTGTTTGTACATGTGTTGGCACAGTTGGATGTGACTTTTTTGATGGCATGTGTTGTGTTTATCTGACTGACATACACATTTTGGGATGATTCTGTTCTGGTTGCTGTGTAATTGCTATGAGTGCATGGTTTGACTCTCCCCTTGACAGTGATGTGTGTGTTTTGTGGCAGTATATTGTGTACATTTGTTGTGTACTCACCAGGCTCTGGGATGTCCTCTAGTCCATATACGCTCACTGGCGGAAGGATGGCCCGCACCTTCTCCTCCCAGGGCCTGAGGTATATTGGCTTGGCAGGAGGGCCACTGCCGGTGTGTTGGCTGTTGATGTAGTCTTTCTTCAGCATGTCCCGTACCCTCCTGCGCACGTCATACCACCTGTTCTGGATGTCCGTCTTTGTGCGCCGACATGGTGATTGGGCGTTCACCCTGTTGATGATCCTCTCCCACATCTTGGTTTTCTGCGACATGGGGGTCTGTTGGACCAGTGTGCCAAACAGCTGTGGCTCCACCCTGAGGATCTCGTCTACCATGACTTCCAATTCACTATCTAGGAACTTGGGATTCTTCTTGGGGGGCATGGTGATGGGTGGTGATGGTGGGTGATGTGTGTGTTGGTGTGCAGGTGAGGGTGTGTGAGTGTGTGTTTTGCTGGGTGTATGTGAGGTAGGTATTTGTTGGTGTGCTGATGGTGTGTGGCTTGTGTGAGGGATGAGCTGTGGGTGTGGTTGCTTTCTCTTGGGTGCTGGCAGTGGAATGGCATTTGCAAAGGCTCATGGTAGTGATTTGTGTCCTTTATATAGGTGGAGTTGTGGGTGTGTCTTTGTTCTCTGTCCCCCCCCCCAGTATTTATTGGCTTGGTAATTGCTTGTTTGGCCTTTTTTTGGAAACGTTCTTGTGACCGAGTCGGACCCTGCATTGGTCTCGTACGGTGCTCTCCGTTTCGTTCACGCTGTGTTTGTGCAGTTTTCTATGCTGCGTACGCGTCGGTCGCGGTGTATTGTGTTGCTTCGGCTCGGTTTTGTATGCGTGTCGGTCGTACGGCTTGTCCTCCGTCCGACTCGGTCGTGGTTTTCGCGCCTTGCATCGTACTTTGCGGTTTGGAGTTCGCGTGTACGTTTCGGTCGGATTTGTTCCGGGTGCGTGTCGGTCGGTTGGATTCGCGTGTTTTTCCTGCCGGATTGCTGTTTTCCGTGCGGCTCGGTCGGTCGACTTTGTTTCGGTACGTGTCGGTCGGATTTTTCGCGCCTTGCATCGTACTTGGCGTGTCGTGCGCCACGGGTACGTGTCGGTCGGTATTTTTTCCGGATCCAAGTCGGTCGGTGCTTTTTCCGGCCCGAATCGGAATCGACCCCATAGTCTTTCAAACCTGTCTCAGGCCTGCCATTGCAGGTCCTGTGTGTGCAGTTTACTGCCACTTTGACTTGGCATTTAAAAACCCTTGCCAAGCCTTAAACTCTCCTTTTATTACACATGTCACCCCTAAGTGAGGCCCTAGGCCATGGGTACTCACAAACTTTCTCTCGGGGGCCAAATTTACAGTGTGGTTTGTGGCCGAGGGCCGCACCGGTGGGGGCGGGGTCAGTGGGGGAGGGAGGCGGGGCTAGAGCAAAAAAAAACTATGACCATGAGGTTGAACACAGGCCCCTGCAGCGGACGCCTTCGTCCACTGAGCCACTAGACCCGGCATACACACATCTCTCTCTATCTATCTCTCTCTCTCTCTCTCTCTCTCGCTCTGTCTCCCTCCCTCTCTCTCCCTCCCTCTCTCTATCTCTCCCTCCCTCTCTCTCTGTCTCCCTCCCTCTCTCTCTGTCTCCCTCCCTCTCTCTCTCTCTCTCTCTCCCTCTCTCTCTCTCTCTCCCTCCCTCTCTCCCTCTCTCTCTCTCTCTCTCTCTCTGTCTCCCTCTGTCTCACTCACTCTGTTTGTCTCCCTCTCTCTCTCTCTGTCTCCCTCTCCCTCTCTGTCTCCCTCCCTCTGTCTCCCTCTGTCTGTCTCCCTCTGTCTGTTTCCCTCCCTCTGTCTCCCTCTGTCTGCCTCCCTCTGTCTGTTGCCCTCCTCCCTCTGTCTGTCTACCTCTGTCTGTCGCCCTCCTCCCTCTATCTGTCTCCCTCCCTCTGTCTGTCGCCCTCCTCCCTCTGTCTGTCACCCTCCTCCCTCTGTCTGTCTCCCTGTCTGTCGCCCTCCTCCCTCCCTCTGTCTCCCTCTCTCTCTCCCTCCCTCTCTCTCTGTCTCCCTCTCTCTCTCCCTCCCTCTGTCTGTCTCCCTCTCTCTGTCTCCCTCTCTCTGTCTCCCTCCCTCTGTCTCCCTCTGTCTGTCTCCCTCTCTCTGTCTCCCTCCCTCTCTCTCTGTCTCCCTCTGTCTCCCTCCCTCTGTCTGTCTCCCTCTGTCTGTCTCCCTCTCCCTCCCTCTGTCTCCCCCTGACTCCCTCCCTCTGTCTCCCTCTGCCTCCCTCTGTCTCCCTCCCTCTGTCTCCCTCTCCCTCTGCCTCCCTCTGTCTCCCTCCCTCTGTCTCCCTCTCTCTCTGTCTCCCTCTGTCTCCCTCTCTGTCTCCCTCTGTCTGTCTCCCTCTGTCTGTTGCCCTCTGTCTGTTGCCCTCTGTCTCCCTCTCTCTCCCTCTGTTTCCCTCTCTGTCTCCCTCCCTCTATCTCTCTCTCTCTCCCTCTGTCTCCCTCTGTCTGTCTCCCTCTGTCTGTCTCCCTCTGTCTGTCTCCCTCTCCCTCCCTCGGTCTCCCCCTGACTCCCTCCCTCTGTCTCCCTCTGCCTCCCTCTGCCTCCCTCTGTCTCCCTCTCTCTGTCTCCCTTCCTCTGTATGTCTCCCTCTCTCTGTCACCCTCCCTCTCTCACCCTCTGTCACCTCACCCCGTGTGTGTGTCAGCCCGGGCTGAGACAGCTTCCCGGGCACACACACAGCCGCACCCGAGTACTTCACAGATCTTTAAAAGACCATTCACTTGTTAATGAGGCTTTGTTGTATTTCACCTCTTCTTAGCACCCCTGCATCTCCACTCAGAGTGGAGATGCAGGGGCGCTAAGAAGAGGTGAAATACAACAAAGCCTCATTAACAAGTGAATGGTCTTTTAAAGAATCGCCCGGCCCCCATAGAGCGCTGCTGCAACCGGCGGTGTTTGCTGACACTTAAAAAAAATAAGAAAAAATACAGGTAGGATATCTGCAAGGTCCGCGGGCCGCCAAGGAAGGCTTGCCGGGCCGCTGGCGGCCCACGGGCCGTACTATGAGTACCCGTGCCCTAGGCAGTCCTAAGGGCAGGGTGCTGTGTAAGTAAAAGGTAGGACATGTACTTTTAAGTTTTACATGTTGTGGTAGTGACAAACAGCTACATTTATTTTCACTACTGTGAGGCCTACTCCTCTTATTGGCTATCATTGGGAATTCCTTAAAACACTTTTAAGCTGTAATTCCTGGTTAGAAAGAAGTAGCTAAATCATGTTTCATATCTTTGGAATAGTAATGATAAATCCTCTTTAGTGGTAAAGTTGGATTTGACATTACTATTTTAGAAATGCCACTTTTAACTTTGCTCTGTGTGCCGGCAATCTGTCTCCAATACACATCTGGGCTGGGTGACAGCTTCACTTTGTGCATTCCCTCTAGACAGCCACAAACATAGAAAAGGTGGGTGGGTGGTTGTGACAGAGGACTCATCTGCATTCCTCTGCATTCTGGTAGCCTTCCTGGGCAGGACCGGGGAAAGGGAGCTCACGCTTACATCTGAATAGGCTGTGTCCTGTCCCCACACAAAGAACTGATTACTCCCCACAGATAGCCTAGCAGAAAGGGCTAGAATGAAAGGGGACCGGTGCACTTCAAGGAGCTGCTTTGTTGTCACCCCCACTTCAAAGGCACATTTGGGTATAAGTACTGGGGCTCTGACCCTACCAAATCAGTACACTACTAGACCTTTTGAAGAACTCTGCTGGAGTAAAGACTGCTGTGCCGTAAGGATTGCCACTTTGCCTGGACTGACTGCTCTGAGGAATTGCGTCTCTGCTTTGTTGACCTGTGCTGCTGCCTGCTGATCTCTGCTGTGCTGAGGACAAGGACTGGACCCATCTCACTTGAACCCATAGTGTCTCCAAGGGCTCGCTTCCTGTTTTGTGAAGCCTCAGGGACACCAAAGACTTCCTAAAATTTTGCTTGTGCTGCTGAACACTGCCATCTGTGAGTCCTTGCCTGAGGTGCCCCCTCCAGGCCTGGGCCTGAGAAGTGGGTCCTGCAGCTGTTTTGATACAAAACCAACGCATCGTCACCTTTGCGCCAATCAGAACCAATGTGTCGCCATTCAATGCCGATGCAGAGGCTGCTCGACAACAGCCGTTCTACAGCCTATGCTGCCCTATGACAATGTTCTGTGCGGCTCGACGATGGCGCTTTGGCCCGACTGCTTGGAAAAGAACGATGCATCATGCCCTCAGCATCGACTCTTAGCTTCATCCAAGGTACTTTTTCAGTGGGATCTGCGTGAGTCTCATAGCCGGCCTGCCCTCCATCGCTGTTGCCCTGAATTTTCGATTTACCCCAGTCCAGCTTGACCTCAAATAACCTTTTTTGTTATTTTGGTCTTGTTTTACTCAGATAAATATTCTCTATTGTCTAAACCTGCATGGGGTCTTTTTGTGGTGTATTAACTGTGTTACTGTATGTTTGTGTGTGTGTTGCACAAATATTTTACACATTGCCTCTTTAGAAAAGCCTGAATGCTCTGTGCCAAGCTACCAGAGGTGAGCACAGGTTATCTTTTAGTGTGTATGTGACTTATCCTGACTAGGATTGTGGCTTCTGCTTGGACTGGGTGCATACCTTTGCCAACCAAAAACCCTGTTTCTAACACCATAATAGTTAATAAGATTTTTTTTTAAAACCTTAATGTACAGCAAAAGTGAAAAGCATGAGATACTGGGAGCCCCTTTGGGGTACTACTATATCTAACATTAACAATAACTGATGTCATGGTAGCCCTAGTGTTTACTTTTAGAACAGCTGAATGTGTTATTCGACATTGAAGTGTCGACTTTTAATCTGGGGTCAGTTGGTTTGTGGTTCCTGGCTTTGGGCGGCCACGACTCCATGCACCGAGAAATAAACTTCCTTCAACACCAGCAGAAGACATCTGTGTGATTTGTTGCCACTACAAGTTGGCAACAAGTATGGGATTGAGAGCAGCACATGAAGAACAGCATACCACAAATAGTGAAGTTATGTGGGAGAAAATTTCTCTGGATTTGATTGGACCGTTCATTTTTTTACCAGAGCATCAAAGATATTGTTGCAAATGCGTTCCACCCATTTAGTATTCCCAGATTTTTGTTTGCTATTTGTTCACCCAGTTTTGGACCGTTTACTGCGCGTGGGTCTTACTACTTGTGTCTCACCCACAGTAATCAGATGGTAAATGGACTGCACGTGTTAATCGCCAGTGTCCGCCTTTTAAGATAAGTCTGCAGCAACCCAGCTAGGATAAGTAGCACTTGGCTGCTTAAATGTAAACACGTGTGCACACCCATGTGAACATGTGTAGACTGCCTGTTTGAGACTACCGTTGTGCACAGCTTGGTAGCTGCGCACAGGTAACCTGGTGCAGAGGTAACTCTACAAGGTTAGATGTTGATCTGGGGTAGGCCTTATATCATAGGTAAAGTCAGTAGGGGTTACTGCTTTATCTGCAGTGTCACTGTATCATACATATAGGGGGAAATCTGCCTCAAAGTGCAGTTTCACTTTCATTAGGCCTACAAAGTCCAGCAAAGTATCAAATAGGGGTAAAACATATATGCCAAGTTTGAATATGCAAGTCCCAAGCACCTACATGTACACGTTATGGGTAGGCCAGAAATTTCATATTTCTCTGGATCTGCTCCAGGATCGGAGTCCCGGCCTCTTGTCACCCTTCTGGGAAAGTTAATTACTCTGCTCCCGAGCAGAGGGAACAAAGCCCTCCCCACACAAAACAAGTAATTAACAGTGCTTCAGTCAGCTCCTGAGGAGGAAGTGGTGGGGAAGAAATTCTGCATCTGTTAATTAGCTGTCACACTGTACTAGGGTTGGGACAGCCCAGGGCCACTGAACAAAGGAGGAAGCCCAGACAACTGGAGCCAACACAGGAGGAGGCTTCCTTTTGAAGTATTGGTGGTAAAGTCCCTAGCAGTGATGTCAGCTAGGGGCAGAGCTAAGGCCCCCAGAGGAGATATGAGGAGAGACATCTTGATGGCGCCATCTTGAAGTGTTCCAGCATGCTGTGCAGGAGAGTTGGCAGAGGGGTGGAGGGATGATGCCACACCCTAGGATTGACCAGGGGTGCCTGACTTCTAGAACTTTCTACCTCCATTTAAAACCTCTTGCACAAGGGAGAGAAAAAGAGCTGGACACTGGGACTGTGACAGTGGCAACAGCATGGAAAGCTCGAAGTACAAGGACCCTGATGGACTAAGGACTCTGCCTGCAGCTGACCTCAGGACCAGAGAGGCTGCTTTCCTTACACCACCTAAGGACCAGTTGGGGGGAAGTTCTGGACTTCTGTGCCACAGCAAGAGGAGAGGAGCACCAGATACAAAGAGCAGGAGAAAAGCTGGAGCAGGGAGCCAGTGGAAGCAGCTCCCTGCAAAGTGTGCTGCTTTAGAGTCCATGAGGCCTGCTGAAAATGCTCATGGTGGCTAGAGCTAGCCACCAGGAGAAAAATGAGCCCAAGATCTGTGAAATTGGCCAATTGGGGCAAGAGTTATGCTTTTTTAAAGGATTTGACCTTTGACTGCTGTGAGCAAACAGTGCACATGGGGCTCCACCACTGTTTTTAAATCTTACTCCTAGGGTGGGCCAGTTCCAGGGCGTCGATGCAAGTTTAATAATTATTTTTAGGCTTAAGAAGGGACATGTATGAGGCCCCCTTCACAGAGGTTGGCAGGGCCCAGAGACCCCATCCCCCAGGCCTCCTTGCAAAATCAAGCAGCCTGGGACCCCATCCCGGGGCCCCTGACATGAAGAAGGAAGGGGAGTGTTGTTGTGCCACCCCCAATAAAAGGAGAAAAGGACCTGTGACCCTGACCCGGTGCCACCGATGCAGGACAGAGGGGGACTCACAACAAAGGCAAGAGGTCCAGGGCACCGTCTCCAGGCCCCCGACATGAAGAAGGAAGGGGAAGCGTCATTGCACCTCCCAGTGTGGATAGCCTTGCCTACCCTCCTCGAGCCTGTGTCTGGGGGGACCGGGGCAGCCGTCACAAGGAGATCCCTGCCTGCATGGAGCAGGCAGAGGAGAATCTGGCTGCCGGCTCCCGCACCATCAGAGACAGAACTGGCTGTGTAGGGAGCAGGCTGGGCAGCACAGTAGTGGGCTTTCCACGTTGCCCCAACAAAAACAAATGGCTGGTTCCAAAGGTGGGATCAGGCACCCCCAACCCAAGTGGAGAAGCCCCAAAAAGTAAAAAAAAGATAAGCGCACATGGCCATGCTGCTACAAGGAAGGTGCCAGGACCAGTAATATATTATTCAAAACTTTCCGGCTGGTAGTGCCCCCATAGTGCCCTGGGATGGGCTATTTGCATACTTTTTCCTTGCTTGTGGTGGCCCTAGCAGAGCAAGGATACCACCAATGAATTTAAGGTGTGTTGTGGAGGGCTGTAGAAGTTACAGCAGCCCCCAGAAGTACTTTTCGAAAGTGAGCATAAGTTCCTGGGGTCAAAGAAATTATGATCCCCTTCCCCGCATGATTTTCACCATTATTTTAAAGCACTCCTAAGCCTTGAGATTTTGGTTTTCAGCTGGCCATGCAGCAATCTCTAGGGGTTGTTTTTATGGCTGCATTTCATTTGGCCTTAAAGTGTATAATAAAGCCTCACACATATTATGTTCATTTTAAATGCTTTAATAGCAATATAGGGCTGACAATAATTTAGGACTAATATTGGAATGCTTTATTGGTAATGATAATTGTATTTAAACATCGGTAATGATTATGGTGATATGATGGGATTTTTAAAATTTATTTTCTAGTTCTCATTCACCTTCAGATGGAACTGCTCTCAAGAGGCGCCCTTATTAGCTGGGTATACTTATAGTGGATGTATCTTGGCCCAGTCATTACCATTCCAGAACTATACCATCCAACTGGCTAAATCATTGGAATTTAGGGGCCCATTACGATGGCGGGCGGACTTTGTCCGCCCGCCACCGCAACGGAGCCAGGTACCGCCCGCTGACATCGCAGCGGTCCCGCCCGGCACATTACGATGCGCCCGCCACACTGGCGGGCGCATCCCGCATAGTTTACATTGCGGCGGGCGGCGCTGCTAGCAGCACCCGCCGCAAGGTACAAAATGCATGTTGTGCTTTTGCATGCACAACGTGACAGGCACCGCGCGGTGCCTACCACCTTGTGCATGCAAATGCAGGGGGTACCATAGGTACCCCCCATGTGCACCCCCCACCCCCCCAACATCCTGGGGGCCCGCAACGGGCCCCCAAATGCGAATACCGCCAGCCTTTTCATGGCGGTAATGCCGCCATGAAAAGGCACCTCTCCGCCTACATCCTAATATGGATGGCGGTGTCTCACAGACACCGCCACCATATTAAGGCCGTCACCGCACGGTCGACAAATCGACAAGCGGTAACGCGGCGGGTGGTATTTACATCCGCCGCTGATCCCCCAGCCATGCTAATATGGCGGGGGGTAAATGGGTGGCGGGCAAAGGGAAATGGAGGGCGGATCGTCATGCGGGCCGTGGCGATCCGCCCTCCATCGTAATGACCCCCTTAGTTTCTTACACTTCAGATACCCAGTCCAGAGCTCATTTGCTTTCCTATTGGGACAGGTTTATCTGTCCATCTTACAAATCTTATCAACTGCGGTCAGCCATTCATGAACAGTAGAAGGATTACATACCAGCCACTTTAGGCTGATCTCCATCAGGTTTGCCGGACTATGCCTATTTATTTGCAAATCTGTGCCAAAGAGAACTAATAAGAAGCTTACCTCTACTCTCCATGACAGAATTTGTGATATTATATCACTTACTGCCTTTCAGAAGTTCTCTAGAGCCAGACAGCTTACGAACATATAGATGCCACTAGAACCAACTTCTCAACACCTTCGACATCTTGGAACATTCTCCTTAACTATTTGCAACAGCTTTTCCAGTATCCAGTAGATCCTGTGCAAAGTGCAGAGATGTTTTTTTCTTTATGTTAGCAGATTTCACATTTGAATAAAGAAGATTCAAGGATACTTGTCATATGTTTTGTTGCTCTGGTGTTGACAAGTATCCTTTCCATGCATGTTCCAGAATCATCCTGTTCACGTCATCTGCATTCACCAGTTCCCAGTACTCAGTTGCGATCTCTTTAAATAGAGGCTTAGGGCCATTTATTCTTTCCTCATACTCCCAAGGTTGCAGGACCAAGATTGATCATCCCACCATGATTTCGACTAGCAATACTTGAATCTTGAGAACCCGCAATCAGTCAGCTCTCTTATAGCTTCCCATGAGATAAGATTTGGTCCTTCTTTCAGCTGTCCCCACTGTTTTATCCCTGCCTCTATCAACAGCAGGCTAAGTTTGTGCTCTAGACGTTTGAGGGTCCCTGGTGACTTCCAGATAGGGGCAAATGCTGAGTGGTATTCAGTACCTAAAAGTCTCCTATATTTCACCATACTACTAAACAAGCTCAAAGAACCTTCAATTGTGCTTTCTTGAAACATTCCGGGTTCCCAAACCTGTATAGAAAGCCCTCCGGACCAAAGTCCCCTACCCTGCATGAGTATATTCTCCCCCTCCAGGTGTCATTTAGAGCTGCCAGTAATAACTGGAATGAATAGCAGTACATCTGTATGTCCAGAAATGCTAAACCACCCTTCTCCAATTTCCTCTTTAATTTCCTCAAGGCCCGTCTCAGACCTTTCGAGGCCCAAATGAAGGATACTAGTCTCCCTTGGATCTTATTTTTCAAGTTCTTTGGGAAAAGTAAAGGGATATTAACAAAAATGAAAACTCAACTTGGGCAAAATGACCATCTTTAGAAGATTCACCTTGTCATAGATCGTTAACTGCAGATTTCCCCAGTTGCTCAGTTGGAAATTTATTTCTCTAATTATTCTGCTCAGATTTACTTTAGGGATTTCCTCTAAATGTGGAACCACCTCTATACCTGGTTATCAGACCTTAACTTGAGACTGTAAATTTCCTCCCTGCACGTTCCAACTCATTATCTCGGTCTTGGGCTTATTTATTATATAACCGGAAAGGGCTCCAAAGTATTCTATTAATTTCTCCATTGGAGATAAGGTTCTATGCAGGTTGTCACTTGTATACAAAATAAAATCATCCACATACAAAGCAATTTTGTTTTTAACCTCTACCTCACAAATGGAACAATGCAAACATCATTCCTGTAAACCTGAGCCAGGGGCTCAATATAGAGATCAAACAAAAGAGGGGGCAGGGGACATCCTTGATTAGTATCTCTGGAGATGACGATTTCCCTAGAGAGGTTGCCATTTATCAAAATCTGCCTATTCCCTCTATGAATATTGTAGGCAGATCAACTACAGCCATCACCTCCCACAGTTAAGCCCACCTTACCCTATCAAATGCCTAAACTGCACCGATTATTATCACTACCAGCAGGCTAGAATTCGCAGTGGCCATTTCTATTGAAGATATTATCAGGTGAGTTAAGTCGTGTAGTTGCCTGCCTGGGATAAAACCCTTCTGATCCGTGTGTATAACCTGATTAATTACTTTAGCCAGTTTGCCTGTTAGGATCCCTGCATACAGAAAGGTCTGTATTACTCATGCCACCCTTCAATCTTTAGTTGGCGTTAAGATCAGAGAAATGGTGGCCTCATTCCATGACATCAGGATTGCACCTCTTTTCCTGTATATATCATTAAGGTTCACTGACAAAATATCGATGTTAAAAATATAGAAGTTAAAAATATCAATGCAAAAATATAGAATGCAAAAATATTGACTCCTATACTTAAACAGTAAGTACAAAAATATCGAGAAAAAAATATTGATGTAAAAAATATAGTTGTGCAAAAAATCGAATTTTATATATATATATATATATATATATATATATATAAAATAAAATATTAAATATGTTAAATAATAAAATATAAAAAAGTAGATTTAATATAAATTAAAAAAATAATAATAAATAAACGTAATTAAAAAAGTTAAACACACATACATAATAATTCATATATATTTACTTTAAAACAATTAATAAACTATTAATTGTAATTTATTTTATAATTTTAAAATTATATAAAAATTTACAAATATATATATATATATATATATATATATATATGATTCAACAATTGCCCTTGAGCTTCAGGAGTTTTGACAAAAACAAGGGGACCCAATTAGGTAAGCAAGGACCTTGGGTATCAATTTAAATCTGGACAGTGGTCCTTGTCGAAGGTAGATGGAACTAGCGGAATGATTATAGAACAGAATCGATTCTATATGATTACTATCCAGCCGGATAGTCAATTTTATTCAGACTTATTCTCAGATATCAAAACACACAACATTATACAGTGGGATGCAGTCCTGTATCCAAGGACATAAAAAGTGAGGCAGTTTGTGAAAAATAATAATATCACATAAAAAACATAAAAAACGAAACATTCAGGCAAAAACAAGGAGCTTGTTAATGGAAATTTAGAAAATGGAACAAGCGTGATAGTTGACACAGCCGTGACACATGGTGTACAATTGTTTTTGTGTGCACGGTGTTTTAAAAGGTCGACGACGTTTCGATCCCGTTTACACAGATTATGGGATCATCATCAGGACTGAAAATGAACAATGCCTGAACAACATTTAGGACTAAATAAATTATAAAAATAAAAGGATAAATGGAAGGAAGAAAGGGAGGGAAGGAGAGAGTATGTTGATTAAAAGGAAGGAACCTAGACGCAATTTGTGATCGGCGCAGTGAAGGGTCCTTCTATGTGGACCCTACAAGCTGGTGTGAAGGTGTGCGGGAGAGTGAGGGTCGGTGCGCAACACCATGACGGTAGGTGACGGAGGGTCCGGCTGATTTGAATAGGAGCCAAAGCATGCAGATACTATGCTTAAAAGGAGCTTTTACGGTGAAAGGCAGTTACGGTGAAAAGGGTGGGCTGGGTATGGTTACCTTGGTGGTGACTGCGGTAGACTGAAGTGTATACCTAGTATAAGCTAACCGGGACGAAGATGTGCAGGAAGAGGCGGTGTTAGGAGGTGCTTGCAACGTACCTGAGGAGGAATGGTGGAGCCGTTGTCAAGCGGTCTAGTGAAATCACAGAAGACTGAAATCAACCAGCTGGGTCCTTAGTAGAGATCGGGAAGGGAGCCTTGGTTGGATGCAACCGCGGTGGTACCGGTAGCCGTAGGGGCGGTTAAAGCATGGCAGGGAAGCGCTCGGTGGCTGTCGGCGGATGCCGGGGCGGTAGGCGCAGGTGAATAACAAGGAGAATGCCTGTAATTAAGAAACCTAAGTAAGGGGAGGGGAACCTGCTGTGCAGGATGCGGGCGGGATTGCGCTTAATTACAGGCATTCTCCTTGTTATTCACCGGCGCCTACCGCCCCGGCATCCGCCGACAGCCACCGAGCGCTTCCCTGCCATGCTTTAACCGCCCCTACGGCTACCGGTACCACCGCGGTTGCATCCAACCAAGGCTCCCTTCCCGATCTCTAGTAAGGACCCAGCTGGTTGATTTCAGTCTTCTGTGATTTCACTAGACCGCTTGACAACGGCTCCACCATTCCTCCTCAGGTACGTTGCAAGCACCTCCTAACACCGCCTCTTCCTGCACATCTTCGTCCCGGTTAGCTTATACTAGGTATACACGTCTGTCTACCGCAGTCAGCACCAAGGTAACCATACCCAGCCCACCCTTTTCACCGTAACTGCCTTTCACCGTAAAAGCTCCTTTTAAGCATAGTATCCGCATGCTTTGGCTCCTATTCAAATCAGCCGGACCCTCCGTCACCTACCGTCATGGTGTTGCGCGCCGACCCTCACTCTCCCGCACACCTTCACACCAGCTTGTAGGGTCCACATAGAAGGACCCTTCACTGCGCCGATCACAAATTGCGTCTAGGTTCCTTCCTTTTAATCAACATACTCTCTCCTTCCCTCCCTTTCTTCCTTCCATTTATCCTTTTATTTTTATAATTTATTTAGTCCTAAATGTTGTTCAGGCATTGTTCATTTTCAGTCCTGATGATGATCCCATAATCTGTGTAAACGGGATCGAAATGTCGTCGACCTTTAAAACACCGTGCACACAAAACCAATTGTACACCATGTGTCACGGCTGTGTCAACTATCACGCTTGTTCCATTTTCTAAATTTCCATTAACAAGCTCCTTGTTTTTGCCTGAATGTTTCGTTTTTTATTTTTTTATGTGATATTATTATTTTTCACAAACTGCCTCACTTTTTATGTCCTTGGATACAGGACTGTATCCCACTGTATAATGTTGTGTGTTTTGATATCTGAGAATAAGTCTGAATAAAATTGACTATCCGGCTGGATAGTAATCATATAGAATCGATTCTGTTCTATTAATCATTCTGCTAGTTCCATCTACCTTCGACAAGCACCACTGTCCAGATTTAACTTGAGCTTCAGGAGGGCACTCGGCAGTAAGTCAACCTTCCGGTCTATGTTAATGACTCTCCTTGGCATCCCTTATAGTTAGTTGCCTGACGCGTTTCAATGTAAAAAAGCATCTTCCTCATAGGCTTGCTTATAAACTACCACAGAAAGGGCTCACTTTTATTTCAGTTCGCACATGCGTAAATGTTCAATTTCCCTTAATGGGCTTTGCATAGTGCAGTCCATTGTATAGCATGCTGGGATATGTAGTCCCTAAGTGAGCAACAATCTTCCCTAAGTGGGTTCCTGTTGGTAAATTCAAATTAAAAGCATGTCTTTTCCTTCGTAGGACTACGGGTGTCAGGGAAAGTCTCTTTGCTCTAGGCTTACTGCGCTTTATGGTCGCGGAATAGTTCCCAGCCACAGCCTCTCTTTTCCATCGTCGAGATGGTGCTCCTCCCCACGACAGGACCGCCGTGTAAGTACATGATTCAACAATTGCCCTTCAGCTTCAGGAGGGCACTCGGCAGTAAGTCAGCCTTCCGGTCTATGTTAATGACTATCCTTGTATATATATATATATGTGTGTGTGTGTGTGTGTACCAATAACATAAAATCGAATAAAAAAAAACATTCTATTACAAATTAAAACATTAAACTATTTAAAAATCTTCAAACTTAAATTTTCCACTCCAGTGAGTGCAACAGTAGGGAAAGTGTTGGATAGCAGAGGGGTAAAAGTTAC
The DNA here is from genome assembly GCA_963921515.1 of Calotriton arnoldi. Taxonomy (NCBI): domain Eukaryota; kingdom Metazoa; phylum Chordata; class Amphibia; order Caudata; family Salamandridae; genus Calotriton; species Calotriton arnoldi. The sequence goes on along the minus strand of CAWUFW010016946.1, from coordinate 203,566 downwards.
TATTCCCACTCCAGTGAGTGCAACAGTAGGGAAAAGTGTTGGATAGGAAGGGTAAAAATTACTATTCCCACTCCAGTGAGTGCAACAGTAGGGAAAGTGTTGGATAGCAGAGGGGTAAAAATTACTCTTCCCACTCCAGTGAGTGCAAAAGTAGGGAAAGTGTTGGATAGCAGAGGGGTAAAAATTACTATTCCCACTGCAGTGAGTGCAATAGTAGAGAAAGTGTTGGATAGTGGCGGGGTAAAAATTACTATTCCCACTCCAGTGAGTGCAACAGTAGGGAAAGTGTTGGATAGCGGAGGGGTAGAAATTACTATTCCCACTCCAGTGAGTGTAACAGTAGGGAAAGTGTTGGATAGCGGAAGGGTAAAAATTACTATTCCCACTCCAGTGTGTGCAACAGTAGGGAAAGTGTTGGATAGCAGAGGGGTAAAAATTACTATTCCCACTGCAGTGAGTGCAATAGTAGAGAAAGTGTTGGATAGTGGCGGGGTAAAAATTACTATTCCCACTCCAGTGAGTGCAACAGTAGGGAAAGTGTTGGATAGCGGAAGGGTAAAAATTACTATTCCCACTCTAGTGAGTGCAACAGTAGGGAAAGTGTTGGATTGCGGAGGGGTAAAAATGACGATTCCCACTCCAGTCAGTTCAAACTTAAAAACAAACAACATTTTAACAATAAAAATATTTAAAAAACAAAATAAATTAAAAAATATATAAATATGTTAAAAAGTCAAATACAAATATAATTAATATTACAATTTAAAACAAAAACATATTATAATGTTAAATACATATAAGAAATACCTACAAATATTATATTAAATAAAATAAAAAATAATTTCCAAACAAATATTTTTAATTAAAAATTATGTAGAAACAAAAACATTAATTATTACATAAATTCTTTTTTTATTTCCTACCCATAACACCACACAATTCACAACCCACATCTAAATTAATTACACAATTAAAACTTACTTTCAATTAAAAAACGAATAGTATTTAACAACTAGTTATAAAGTAAGCAAAATTAATTTACTCCCCACACTGTACCCCTATTACAATAAAACCCACACACAAAAAAATATATAAACATATACCCTAATTAAATATAAATTAATTAATTAATATTAATGATCAACTAATTTTTTATTAAATAAACAAAGATTACTTCCCATCTCTTACCCCTTTAAACCCCAAAACCCACACCTAAAATTAATTACACAAATTCCATATTTAATTTTCCATTAATTAATTAATATTAATTAACAACTAATTATTACTTAATTAAACATTAATTACTCCCCACCCTTTACCCCATAAACCCCACAACCCTCACCTAAAAAAATAAATCACACAATTACCATAATTAATTATCAATTAATTAGTTAATATAAATTAACAATAAATTATTAATTAATTAAACATAAATTACTTCCCACCCTTTACCCCTATAAACCCCACAACCCGCACCTAAAATTAATTACACAATTTCCGTAATTAATTTTCAATAAACCCCACACCCTCACCTAAAATTAATTACACAATTTCCATAATTAATTATCAATTAATTAGTTAATATAAATTAACAACTAATTATTAAAATAATTAAACATAAATTACTTCCCACCCTTTACCCCTATAAACCCCACAACCCGCACCTAAAATTAATAACACAATTTCCATAATTAATTTTCAATCAATTAACTAATATAAATGAGCAACTAATTATTAATTAATCAAAAATACCATAATTAATTATCAATTAATTAATATTAACAACCAATTAATAATTAATTACAAATAAATTATTTCCCACAATTAACGCTATAAAATCTAAATTAAATAAATAAAAAATAATCATTAATTTATTATAATTAAATTACTTCCCACCCTATTCCCCTATAAACCCACAACCCACTACGGAACTAAAAAATGCAAAATTTAATTAAAATAAAATTCATAACTACTAAAAATTTAACACATATATTAAAAAACATAAACAATACTTATACAAATAACATACATCACATACATTTAAAATATAAACTAAAATACATAACCCAAATTAAAAAATCGATATTTTAAACATCTATATTTCTTACCTTAAATTCGATATTCTTGCTGTCGATATTTCTGAATTACGATATTTCCAACTCAATATTTGTGTAAGTCGACATTTCCAACTCGATATTCTGTCTCAGCACCTATCATTAAATAGGTCCCACCATACCGGCACTATAATTTCTTTTATTGCCTTATACAATTCTGCATGGAAAGCAGTCCAGTCCTGATGCCTTTCCATCAATAGATTTATTTATTTGGGTAATTGTTTATCCATGCTTGAGAGACTCAGAAGCTTCTTAACCTCTACCACTCTCTCTCATCTCAGGAGGGTCAACAACTGTCCACTCTTTATACAAAGATTGGAATAGGTTACAGACATGCTTCTCAATCTCTGCCAGAATATAGGTCTTATATACCTTGTCATCGATAATTAGCTCTGTGATGGCATTCCTCACCTTATCAGTCCTTGCTTTCCATACAAGTAATCTGCTGCACCTCTCCCATACTCAAAATGCCTTAGTTAACTTGCCTGCCACCTTTCCCTACATATTCTCTCTACCAGCTGTATATTGGCTTCCTGCTGTTAAACCAGTTTCAACAATATCTCCTGATTGTTCTCCTGAGTGGATTCGGGTAATTCCCTCCCGGACTTCGCATCTGCTTCTTCCAGACCTACCTTTACCCTATTTTATTCTTATGATTTCCCAACTTGCACAAGACCCCCCTGATGTGTGCCGTATAAGTATCCGAGACAACACCTGAGGTGGCGATTCCCTCATTGAGTTTAAAGATTTACTCAGACTCTTCTATCAACACATGCAACACCCCATTGTCTAATAAAAGGGATCTGTCTAACATCCATCTGGAGCTCGTTCGGGTACTGTGTTGTTGCCATACAAACATGATGGCTTAGTGTTCTGGACAGTGTGCTAGTATATGCCTAACTTTGCTTACTTTTTCTGCAAATGTGCTATCTACTAAGAAGAAGTCAGTACTTGAACAGTGCCTCTACTTCTTACTATAATATGTGTACCCTCTTCTGGTGCAAACTCTTTTATGCCGAATGTCACTTAAACCCAATACCTGCAATTTACTCCTAAGTGCCCTCCCTATTTTCTTGTTGTTTATTGATCATCCTTTAAATAACCTGTGTAATTCTGCAATCAACACAATATTGATCTCTCCCATCACAGTGGGAGAAGGATAATCAAGAATATCAGCTGCCATTCCGTTAAGAGATGATACATCATCACCGTTTGGACCATAAAAGCCCACACATGTAAATAGCTGCCAAGACTCAGAAAATTCCTGGTTATCCACCTCTCTGATGAGTCAGTTTTGTACTCTAAAACCTCAATTCCTGCTTTCTTCTTAACCACCACCGCTACTCCTCTAGAGCTACTATCTTGGTCTGAGCATATTATCTGGTACACCCACTCCTGCTTATCGAAGAGGGCTTTACACGCTGCTGAAGTGAGGTGTGTTTCTTAAAGAATTACAACCTGATCTGGGCAATCTCAGAGATAATGACAAAGTAACCACTGTGTCCTTATGGTGAGAAACCCATTTATGTTCCAGGTCAGGAACCTAACTTCTACCATTTTATCTCCTGCTTTGATGTCGTGTGGTTATTTCTTCTTCTGTCCTCCCCTATTAATGAAAGATGACCAGTGTTGGGAATGAGGACTTTTTATTTTTTAAGTTTTCTCCCATCATGCTCACTACCCAGTGCTCCTCCTATGGGAACCCACCCATCCAACCTTGGCATACCTGTCTATGCCTAGTTGGGATTCTACCCATGGGAAATTAACCACAAAATATGAAATACCTAACTCCCTACCCAAAAACAGCCTATTTTCCTAAGGATCTGCTGCTTACTTAATGCCTTCTCCTCCCACAGGATTCCTAAAAAAAATATTATTGTGTTACACCACCCCCCGAAACTGGACTACGTATAACTTCTAAAAGTCCATTTATGTGGTCCACCTTTCTGAAGTTGTACATCTCATCCCTTCTCATAATCCTTAGCATGGCAAGAATCCTTGGTTGCACCTTGGCCCTCAACCGCTGTAACTCGTCCATCCTTTGTCCAAGTTTCCGCTGCTATTGCTCTGTGCTCTCACAAATGCCCAACCTGATACTATAGGTGAAGTTTTGCCTTTTAATACTAAAGTTAAAATCTGCTCTTTCACGAAGTATGGCAAAAAATTAACCAAGATTGTCCTTGGTTTCTTCCAACCCACTGTAAGTCTGAAAGGGTCGCAAATGTACATCTGAAAGGGTCGCAGTAGACCCTCTGAATATCTTTATTAAGCTCAAATCCTGAGTCAACCTGAAGCACGCCTTCCTTAAGCAGATTAACAACAAAGGCCTTTAAGTGCCTTCCTTCCATCCCTTCAGGAACATTCAGTATTCTCAAGTTATTGCACCTGGAGCATTACTACCCAGTCTACATTCCAAGTTCCCATACTAATTTTCTAGCATTGCCAGTTCTTTGGGATATATCATCTAATTACAAGCAAGCAAGGCCGACGTGTATGTAGAATCATATTTTGGTTGGATTTGGATACCTCAAATCATCTCTGGATCTCAACGTGAAGGTCCAATAAAATTGATTCCACTGAGATATCCCCAGGCTGTTTTACTGCAGGAGTGAAGTAATCCACCGAGTGATGTGCTGGGAGAAGGGCCCACTAACAGGGGATAGGAGGGGGTTCCAAATCACAAATCGTGATCCAAAGAAAACGGGACCACAAGACGCCCCAATGAGGGACCCGGACAATAAAGGACTCCACATAAAGGAGAATTACAGTGGTTAAAGCAGACCAGGGGATAGAACGAGAAAGTGCGACTGCCATGATGGAGAGGTGAAACACTGGTAGTCCACGCATATAACAGGCCAGATGATATGGGCAGAAAACACCACGGCCAAGATGGAAAGATAAAGCACTGGTAGTACATGAGGGCACACATGGAAAAGAGGATTACCCTGTGAACAGGCACGACGGCCATAAGGAAAGGTACCCCGCTGATACAGGATCCAAACTTGTATGTACAACTGTTTTCTAATCTGGTATTGTATTTATTATAATATTTATTAAATGTACTTTTGATATTTTGATACACAAAGAATGGGTAAAATAAACTCAAGACATATGCCCTAAAATAATGGTTTCATGGTGTAGTTGTACAGCTTTCTACCTCCTCTCTGTTGCCCACTGTTTTTTGCCTTATAGGGATGGGATAATGTAGTTCCCTTTTCTTTTTATCCATGATGTACAGCTTATATATAAATTACTTGGAGGCAGTGGGTTTGTTTTTGATTGATATTTATGTTTTCCCCTGCTCCCCTGGCTAGGTATCCTCTCAGGGGCCCCCTTCTGTGTGATTGTTCTTACTGCAGGAGTCAGCCTGTCCGTATATTGCTGGGAGGGTACATGGGAGTTGTCTTCGTCATCACTGAGATCTCTTAATGCCTCAAATCTATTACTGACCCAAATGCCTGGGTCTCTGTTGGGGTTCCTGTGCCCTCATTGGTTCGCAGTTGACCCAAGCTTATCTCTATTGTCTCCCGCAACCAGTTGGGGAGCCAGAAGAACCCCTATGGGGATATCAGATGTTGCATTACTAGAGTTGGGCTTTCCTGCAACTGCAACTGATTCTCCCGGTTGCGTTCCGGCTTGCATCAGGGGGGACCCTCCTGTGTCTCAATGTGCTTCACTGCACCCTAATGCACCATTATTTTGAAGAAGGAATTTAAATAAAAGGTGGCTTTAGAGGTTTTTATTGTAGCTACTGCTGCTAAACCAGGATTATTCCTTATCCCTTAACTTGTTCCTCTCTTGCTTAAACCCCTAGGGGTAGCAGGCTTATGGGCAGGAGTTAACCTTTATCTTTCGTGGTTTACATCCTTGTCCATTGTCTTACTTGGTCCTTGAAGAAGGGTTGTCAGCCTCTAGTGCTAGGCCCCTTGCAGCCACCCTCTGGTTGGACCTTTCTGCCCCCCAGCTTTGGGAAAGCGCGACTTCTGAGTATGTGCATATAACGTTACCCCAGTATGTCTACCTTTTCAAAATCAGCCTTTAATATATATGGACTGATCCCAAGGAGTAAGGAAAAAAGGTTGAAGCACATCCCTGCGGGTCAGCTCTAATGCCGACAACATTTGGAAAAGTCTCATGGTTACTCCTGCAGACTGCCTTTATATGTTTCTGCCCTACTGGAGCTGCAACAGTGCACTCCTTCGTGGTCTGCCAGCTCCCAGGTACTCACCACAGCTACAGAAAGTACGGCAGACTATGGACTGTGCTGCTCCTGCTTTTGGTAAGCTCCGGTGAAACCCACATGAGCACACCTCTCCCTCGACAAACTGAAGCGGCAGCTTCGCTTCAGGCCCCATACTGCACTTTCTAATTCACAGGGAAATGGACAAGTTGAGAAAATCAGTATATTGATAAAAGTTACCAGGGAAATGGCATTGAAATCAGGTCTCAATCTGGAAGTATCTTTGAAAGATATGCTGTGGGCGTACAGGTCTATTTAAGTTAATGAATGGTAGGTCACCAGGGTCTAAACAAAATCCAAAGTGGTTGTGGTACTGCACAAGTCTGAGGAAAGGAAAAGTTGTCACTCAAGATGTGGGAAAGAGAATTCAAAAGGGTGACTGGGTAAATGTAAAATTGGGAGCAGTGTGTGCAGGTCTATCCCAAGAAGGGGAATATCTCTGATAAGAAATTTGAGTGATGGCAGTGAATGTTTGGATGAAGAGGATGGATGTAGAGATTGGAGTTTGATGTCTGACTCAGATATGTTAAGAAGACCAGCTGCTGTGCAAAGGTCAGACAATGTTGAACCAACAAGAGTACCAGGGTCCAGTGATGACTTGCATATGTCAAATGAAAGTATTATGTCAAATGTCATCAAAGCACCACAAGGTACACATCTTAGACCACCTTATTGGATGGATGATTATGTTAGTAGTTAAGCACTTTGATGTAAGCATCTGACCCTCAGTTTGTTTCATTCTAGGCTTATGTATTGTTTTATGTAGACTCACCTTTAGTCTGTGTCTCTGTGTAATATGTTAGTCTGCCTGTGAGTAGTCATTACCTGTGTGTAGTTATTGCCTTTGTGTAAGATAGGAGATGTGTTATTACTACCTTTGACCATGAATGGTGCCATATAAAGCTAGAGTTCGCTTTTAGAATGGCTAAATATGTGTAATTCTACATTGGAGTGTTGCCTTTAATCTGGGATCAGTTGTACTGTGGTGCCTGGCTTTGGGCTGCCGCAACTCTTTACTCCTAGAAATAAACTGCCTTTAACACCAATAGAAGACTCCTGCATGATTTTTTGCCACTACTGGTACCCAGCGTTTTAGACTCTAAAATTTCAGGTACAGAAGTGGGGCCACATCATTCTGTTATGAGTGGGATGAGTTATGATTACTAGTAAACGACTGCATCACACATAGGGGCCTATTACGATGGCAGTCGGTAAACCTCCCCGACCGCCATGGTAACGGGAAAAGACCGCCCGCAAGGCCCGCGACATAACCGCCAGTCGTATTACGATGTTCCTTGCTCGAAATCCGACAGCTGCAGTCGGATCGCGTGCTTTAACATTGCGGTGGTTGCTGATGCACGCAGCACCGCCGCAATGTCAAAAGGAGCATGTCCTGCATCTCCCTGCACTGCGTGGCAGGCACTGCACAGTACCTGCCACCTGGTACAGGGAAATGTTGGGGGGGACCATGGGTACCCCCCCAGTGCACCCACCCCCCCACAAAACATTGGGGGCCCACAACGGGCCCCCGGAAGACAATCACTGCATGCCTTTCCATGGCGGTCTGACCGCTGAGGAAAGGCTGGCTACCGCCGGCATCATAATCGTGCAGGCGGAGCCTGCTCTGCACCGCCACCATTATTCCGGTCCTTTTCCGCCCGCCAGGCAGGAGTGCGGGTGGCGACTGGCGGAAAAGCGGCGGTCGGAACTTCCCACCGCCGCGCTCGCCACCACCATCCTAACGGACCGGTGGTTTTCTGGCTTGCGGTGCGGGAGGATCTCCACCGCCGGTCCGGCGGGCACCGCCGCCGGCCAGGCGGTCGACATCCGACCGCCATCGTAATAGGCCCCATAGTTAGGTTCGCAAGTAGATTTATTCTTACAGCCCTAGACATGTTGTTCTTTCACAGCCTTCACATCACAACTCCATTTCAATCTATCGTTTAACTGCCACCTTTAGGACCTAAGCACAGCAGGTATATCAATGGACCAATGGTGACATATAGAATGTTACATACCTCATAATGACATCAGTACCAAACCCAAGCGATAACATTATAACACATCCCCTTTTCGTAAAAATGTAAAAACATAAAATATAAAAACAATTGACTAAAATACAACATCCTACAAATTACACATGTGCTTTATGAGACATATGAAGAAATTCCATACTAAAATAATTTATCTAAAATACTACACAATATAGCTATTACATGTACACAATGAAACATATGAAGTAATAACAGCAATAAAGTAACACACAAATCATACAAAAACGGCAATAACAAAATCATCACATCATTTAGGTTTGGTAATAATTCTACCAAATCTTTCAGTTTTGATCTCATTGTCACCATTGTCATTGCCATTCAAGCAGGGATTTGTAGAGCGCACTACTCACCCGTGAGGGTCTCAAGGCGCTGGGGGGAGGGGGATTTCAGGCAGCTCCGGTCATCCGAAGAGCCAGGTCTTGAGGCTCTTCCTGAATGCTTGTAGTGTGGAGCTTCGTCTGATGCTGAGGGGGAGTTTTTTCCAGGTCTTGGCCGCGATGTAGGAGAAGGATCGGCCTCCCGTTCTGGATCTGTGGATACGGGGGATTTTGGCTAGGTCGGCGTAGCGGAGGTTTCTCTTGGCGGAGTAGAAGGAGATTCTTTTGTTGAGGTATTAGGGTCCGGTATTGTGGAGGGCTCTGTAGGCGTGTGTGAGCAGCTTGAAGGTCACTCTTTTTTTGATGGTGAGCCAGTGGTGGTCTCGTAGGTGCTGGGTGATGTGGTCGTGTCGTGGGATGCTGAGGACAAGCCTGGCTGTGGCGTTCTGGACGATATGCAATTTGTGGAGTAGAGAGTTGTTGACTTCGGTGTAGAGGGTGTTCCCGTAATCCAGTCTGCTGGTGATGAGTGCGTGGGTGACGGTCTTCCTGGATTCGGGGGGGATCCATTTGAAGGTCTAGCAGAGTATGCAGAGGGTGTTGAAGCACTTGGAGGATATGGCGTTGATCTGTCAGTTCATGGTGAGGGAGGAGTCGAGTATGATGCCGAGGTTGCGGGCGTGGTCCGTGGGTGTGGGAGGGTTACCGAGGGCGGGGGGCCACCAGGTTCCGTCCCATGCGGATGGGGTGGATCCGAGGATGAGGACTTTCGTTTTCTCCGAGTTGAGCTTCAGGCAGCTGCTGCTCATCCAGGATGTGACGTCCTTCATTCCTTCCTGGAAACTGTGCCTGGTGATGTAGGGTTCCTTGGTGATGGAGAGGATGAGCTGGGTGTCGTCGGCGTAGGATATTAAGCTGAGTCCGTGTTTTCTGACGATGGTTGCTAGTGGCGCCATGTAGATGTTGAAGAGCATGGGGCTGAGGGAGGATCATTGGGGTACTCCGCATCTGATCTCTGTGGGGTCGGAGAGGAAGGACGGGAGTCTTATTCTTTGTGTTTGGCCGGCGAGGAAGGAGCAGATCCAGTCTAGGACAGTTCCCTGTATGCCGGCGTCGTGGAGTCTGGCGGCTAGTGTGCGGTGGGAGACGGTGTCGAAGGCTGCTGAGAAGTCTAGTAGAATGAGGGCTGCCATGTGGCCTTGGTTGAGGAGTGTGCGGATGTCGTCTTTAGTGGCTAGGAGGGCAGTCTCAGTGCTGTGGTTGCTGCAGAAGCCAGATTGAGATGTGTCGAGGATCGTGTTGGATTCAATGAAGTTTGTGAGCTGGATGTTAACGATCGTCTCGGTGACTTTGGCGGCGAAGGGGAGGAGAGAGATGGGTCTGTAGTTCTTGAGGTCCGTCGGGTCTGAGGAGGGTTTCTTGAGGAGGGGTTTGACTTCTGCACGTTTTCAATCGTCGGGGAATGTGCCTGTTTCGAGGGTGCAGTTGATTGTCCATCGTAGTTCTGGTGCGATGGAGGAGGCGGCCCTGTGGAAGATGTGCAGTGGGCAGGGGTCAGTGAGTGCTCCGGAGTGTATGCGCCTCATGGTCTTTGCGGTGTCTTCTGTGGTGACAGGCGTCCAGGTGAGGATGGTCGGCTGAGTGGCGTTGCTGGTGGCAGGTGCTGGGTCGGTGCCTTGGTTCTGTTCGTCAAAGTTGTCATAGAGTGTCCTGATGTTGAAGTGGAAGAAGGAGCCGAGTTTGTTGCAGAGGTCCTGGGAGGGGGACATCAGAGGTTTCGCTGGGGGGTTTGGTGAATTCTTGTATGATGTTGAAGAGTTCCTTGGAGTTGCTGGAGTTGGAGAGGATTCTGTACTGGATGAAGTTCCTCTTCGTGGACCTGATGAGTTGGTGGTGTTCTGTAATGGTGGTCCTGTAGGCGGTGCGTGCTTCCAGGGTTCTGCTGTTCCTCCATGCTTTCTCGGGTCATCGGCACGAGTGCTTGGACTCTCGGAGGCCCGTGGTGAACCAGGTGGCTTTTGTGGTGTGCTGTCTGTCAGAGTTCTGGAGTGGGGCGAGCGTGTTGGCGCACTCGGCGATCCATCTGTGGAGTTCATTGACTGCAGAGTTGGCATTGGTCATGGTGGGGGGAGGAGTGCAGCTGAGGGCAGAGGTGAGGTGCTCATCTCTGATCTTGCACCAGTTCCTGCGCGGGGTCATGGCGTAGGCTTGTGTGCAGTGTGTTTCGAGGAGGAGAAGTGGACGCAGTGGTGGTCCGCCCAGAGGGGTTGCGTGATGTGGCTCAAGCAAATGGTGTTTCCTCCTGCGATGATGGGGTCAAGAGTGTGTTCTGCCATTGGTGTGTGGGAGTGGTGAAGAGTTGCTTTTGTCCGATGTTGGCAAGGTTGTCTAGGAGGGCGGTGGAGTTGGGGGTCGCTGAGGTTGTTGAGGTGGAAATTCAGGTCTCCGAGCAGTACGTAGTCCGTGGAGGCGAGGGTGTGGGGTGTGATGTGTCTGCGATGGTGTTGGTGAACGGGGCTCGGGGTCCGGGAGGTCTGTAGGTGAGAAATGGAGGTTGTCAGTCGGAGGGGGCTTTTGTGGATGATGGCAAGTCCTCCTCCAGGGTGGTTGGGGCGTCCTTCCCTCTGGATCTTGTATCCGTCAGGGATGGCGGTTTCAATGTCAGGTGCGGAGCTGGTGTTGGTCCAGGTCTCTGTGAGGAAGGCGACGTCGGGCGAGAGGGTGTTGAGGAGATCCCAGATTTCTACTGCGTGTCTGTGCAGGGAGCGTACATTGAGGAGGATGCAGCTCAGGGGTTTGGGTGCGATGGTGTCCGGTCGGGTGGCGGTAGCGGTCAGGTTCCGGAGGTGGGTGAAGGTGCTGCCGCAGTGTCGGCAGGAAAACGAGCCTTGGGTGATGTTCGGCGTAGAGAACTGGCAGTTGTTGTTGCGTCCAGGGTTGAGTGCATGGAGGGTTGCTGAGTCGTAGCTGCGGGGGGTCGGAGGACCAGTGTCCCTGGTGCTGGTCGCAGACAAGCACAGATGGGCTTGCCTTTGGCACGCCAGCGGCACGCCCGCTGCATGCGGCTGCCATTAAGTAGGGGTTCGGGGAGGGAGAGCAGATAGGAGGTGGGAGCACGAACACGCAGGGGGGAGGATCTGCAGGGGCTGCAGCGGCGGGAAAGGGAATGAAAAAGGCAGCGGGGAAAACAGTGAAAACAGCAAGCAGAAAACGGCACAGACAACAAGGCAAAACAGTGAAAACGGCTGACAGAAAACAGCACAGACAGACAAAAAGGCACAAACAGTCAACAAGGAACAGATAGACAACAGAGGCACAAATAGTCAACAAGGCACAGACAGACAACAGAGGCACAGACAGACACAAATTGGAAAAACAGAAAGGCTGGCAGAGTGGACCAGCAGAAGAGCAAGGCTCTCCCACTGTACCACCAGGGATGAGGTGCAGGCAGGAGCCTGTGGGTGGAGGAGGGCCTCGACCACCTTACCTAGAGTCCAGAAGGCACTGGGGGCAGTGCCTTAAGGATGGAGCTGCGCGAGGGGAGAGTGGTTACCCTGACCAGGAGGTCAGAGGTCTTGCTCTCCCTGTCGTGCAGCGGTCACCATTAAGTAGGGGTTGGGAGAGGGAGAGCAGCTTGGAGGTGGGAGCAGGAATACAAAGGGGGGAGGGGCCATGGGGGCAGCAGCGGCAGGAAAGGGAACGAAAAAGGCAGCGGGTAAAACAGTGAAAACAGCAAGCAGAAAATGGCACAGACAACAAGGCAAAACAGTGAAAACAACGAACAGAAAACGGCACAGACAGACAAAAAGGCACAAACAGTCAACAAGGCACAGACAGACAACAGAGGCACAAATAGTCACCAAGGCACAGACAGACAACAGAGGCACAGATAGACAAAAATAGAAAAAACAGAAAGGCTGACAGAGCAGACCAGCAGAAGAGCAAGGCTCTCCCACTGGACCACCCGGGATGAGGTGCAGGCAGGAGCCTGCGGGTGGAGGAGGGCCTCAAACACCTTACCTGGAGTCCAGAAGGCACTGGGGGCACTGCCTTAAGGACGGAGCTGCACAAGGGGAAATCGGTTACCCTGATTAGGAGGTCAGAGGTCTTGCTTGCACTATCACGCAGCGGCTGCCATTAAGTATGGGTCGGGGGGAGGGAGAGCAGCTGGGAGGCAGGAGCAGGAACATGCAGGGGGGGAGGGGCCACGGGGGCAGAAGCGGCGGGAAAGGGAATAAAAAAGGCAGTGGGGAAAACAGTGAAAATAGCAAACAGAAAACAGCACAGACAGACAAAATGGCACAATCAGTCAACAAGGCACAGACAGACAACAGAGGCACAAATAGTCAACAAGGCACAGACAGACAACAGAGGCACAGATAGACAAAAATAGAAAGAACAGAAAGGCTGGCAGAGCGGACCAGCAGAAGAGCAAGGCTCTCCCACTGGACCACCAGGGATGAGGTGCAGGCAGGAGCCTGCGGGTGGAGGAGGGCCTCAAACACCTTACCTGGAGTCCAGAAGGCGCTGGGGGCAGTGCCTTAAGGACGGAGCTACGCAAGGGGAGAGAGGTTACCCTGACCAGGAGGTCAGAGGTCTTGCCCACCCTGTTGGGCAGCGGCCGCCATTAAGAAGGGGTCAGCGGAGGAAGAGCATCTGGGCGGTAAGAGTGGGAACACGCATGGGGGAAGGGGCCGCGGGGGCAGCAGCGGTGGGAAAGGGAACGAATAAGGCAGCGGGGAAATCAGTGAAAACAGCAAGCAGAAAATGGCACTGACAACAAGGCAAAACAGTGAAAACAGCAAACAGAAAATGGCACAGACTGACAAAAGGCACACACAGTCAACAAGGCACAGACAGACAACAGAGGCACAGACAGACAAAAAAAGAAAAAAACAGAAAGGCTGGCAGAGCGGACCAGCAGAAGAGCAAGGCTCTCCCACTGGACCACCAGGGATGAGGCGCAGGCAGGAGCCTGTGGGTGGAGGAGGACCTCAAACACCTTACCTGGAGTCCAGAAGGCGCTGGGGGCAGTGCCTTGAGGACGGAGCTACGTGAGGTGAGAGCGGTTACCCTGACCAGGAGGTCAGAGGTCTTGCCCACCCTGTCGCACAACGGCCTCCATTAAGAAGGGGTCGGGGGAGGAAGAGCATCTGGGCGGTGAGAGCGGGAACACACTTGGGGGAAGGGGCCGCGGGGCAGCAGCTGTGGGAAAGGGAACGAATAAGGCAGCGGGGAAATCAGTGAAAACAGCGAGCAGAAAACGGCACAGACAACAAGGCAAAACAGTGAAAACAGCAAACAGAATGCGGCACAGATTGACAAAAAGGGACAAACAGTCAACAAGGCACAGACAGACAACAGAGGCACAAATAGTCAACAAGGCACAGACAGACAACAGAGGCACAGACAGACAAAAAAAGAAAAAAACAGAAAGGCCGGCAGAGCGGACAAGCAGAAGAGCAAGGCTCTCCCACTGGACCACCAGGGATGAGGCGCAGGCAGGAGCCTGCGGGTGGAGGAGGGCCTCGAACACCTTACCTGGAGTCCAGAAGGTGCTGGTGGCAGTGCCTTAAGGATGGAGCTGCGCGAGGGGAGAGCAGTTACCCTGACCAGAAGGTCAGAGTTCTTGCTCTTGCCATTTACATTTGATGGACCAGGACTACCTGGCACATTACACAAGCCTTCTGTGTGTTAAGCATCACAGGTTTTCTCTGATCTCTTCCATCCAAATCCATGTCCATCCAATCACATCTATTGACATTAGTACTTTTAATCTGCCTGAGATTTCTACACTTTGCCACTCTGCTCATATTCCACACTTTCCCATGACTTAATTTAACAGAATTGCTAAATATTTCACAAATTTTTTAAAAGTTCAGAAAATCTGCTTCACTTTTCCAAACCTTCCTTTCTTTCCTCAGTCTGACCTAATCTCCACAATTCAATTTGAATTCTTTTGACGCAATACTTCTTGTCATACCATGTCCTGCATGATTTTGTGCCAATGCAATTTTCTTCCTCATCTGCTCTTGTGACCACTCCACCTGTTTTGAGGATGCCATCCAACCTAAATCTTTGCTAAGGGCTGCAAGAACCCTTATCAAAGAAAATTTACTTTTTCTGTTACACAACTAAGAGCGATCCTTTAAGGCCAAATTAGTTTAAAAATTTCACTTTCCAAATAAAACTTATTACTGTTATACAGTTGAATACTGCCTTTTTTTTAAATTTTAAACTATGTTTAATTGAGTTTTTCACAAGAATATAACAAAAACAATCAGTGCAAAATATGGGTTACAAGTAATTTGGAATACCACTTCCTTATACCCTGACAATACCACTTTTCGACTGGGCATTACAATGTATTACAGATCATAGTAAACATAAGAGGTCCATTTGGAGAAACAAGATGGCATGTCCAAGACATGAACCAATTGGTATGTACATATAATAACACGCTCGGCGTGTCATAATCTCTTCCTTGGCCTTCTCACCAGTACCGGAGAGGCGCACATGGGACTCCCCGTCAATGCACCCCATTCACACAGGTCCCTAAGCCACAAGTTCATCTGCGGCTGCCTGTCGTCCATCCAACCAATGGCTATTGTCCATTTTACCAATAGCAATGCAAGCTGGACGAATTAGTAGGGGATCATGCAACCCTCTGGTCTCTTTAGCACCCCCAGGAGGCAAGACAGCAGGGTGATAGGGACTCCAATGCCAGTAGCCCTCACTATGGTTGGCACCACCGCCCTCCAGAACCCCTGGATGCCAGCGCAGGTCCAGGCCGGATGTAAAAAAGAGGCTCCCAACTCCCCACATTGCGCACAGCTAGCTCCTCTCAGTGGGTCTATCCTATTCAACTGCCTAGGAGTCACATAGGTGCGGTGCAAGAAATGAAAATGCAGTAATTTAAACCTGTGGTTACAGGACACCTGTCTGACCAACTCGCATTCGTAGGACCAGGCCACATCTGTGATAGGCTCCCCCAAATCCCCAGTCCAGGCCCCATGCACCACACAGGAGGCACTCTCCATGTCCGCTCATACCACATCATAAAACAGAGTTATTAGGTGTCTCGCATCTCGCCATTGGAGCAGGCCACCAAGCACCCATGAGGACCGAAGCACCGCTGGGAACCCAGCCCACACCTATCTTGCAGTATTCTCCAGTTTGGCGTAATGAAGAAAGTGGCCTGGTCCCACCCCAAATATCTCCTGAGCCTCCTGGAATGAGAGGAAAACCTGTCTCGGGTACAGATCACCCGCCAAAATGCAGCCACCCAACCTCCATTGTTCCATAGACATGTCTTTATCAATCTCTTGAAAAGGAACCAGGTCCCACAGACTGAGCTCCCTGTTGAAGGGGGCTCTATGCAGCACCTTCGTGACCACAGCTTCCCAGACTGTCACCATCTGTTGTACCAACAGAGTGTCCCCCACTCATTAATAAACACCCCAGGGTAACCCCTCCCAACATACCTGCGTACAATTTCCTTTCCTTGTTGTCTGAGTCGGTCAACCATCTTGATGCATCTGCAGTGTAGCAGCATAATAATAGCAGCATAATAATAAGTACGTACGTCTGGGAGGGCTAGTCCTGCATCCTCTAAGTCACGTTTAAGGACCGACAATACCACTCTGCTGCGTCACCCTGCCCATATTAGATTAGTAAGTTGGCTATTCAATTTAAGAAAGAATTGTAGCCTAAGTGGGAACAACGCATTCTGGACTAAATAGAGACACAGAGGAAGGAAGACTATCTTTGCCACTGCTGCCCTACCCATCACTGATGGGGGAGTTTGACCCAGAAGGCTATAGAGGCCTCTAATCGCTCCAGGAGGTTGTCCACATTCAGGCATTGGAAAACAACCTCAGTATGGGCGATCTTTATGCCTAAATATTGGAACCCTTAGGTTTCCCATCGGAGGCCCAGCTCTGGCAGTTGGGCTGGTGGGGTCCCAACCAGTCTCCTAAGTGGAAACAATGGTAATTAAAGACAATTTTCAGGAGCCCAGAAACCCATCCAAAGGTAGTGAGTAAGACCATTAAAATCAGCACAGAACATACCGGGGTGTGAACATATATTAATTAGCGCATTATCTGCATATGGCGAGACAACATGCCGGGAACTCCCTACTCGGATTCCCCACTGCTCCAGCTCCCTATGTAACAGCAAGTCCAGGGGTTCAATCGTGAGTTGAACACTACCTTTGTCCACCCTATTAAAGCGCTCAACTAACCATTTCCCTCTGGATGATATAATGAGGTGGTTTTATGAGTAATACAATTCCTTTTCAGAAACGTTTGAAAATTATCAGCAATGAATTATGGTCAATTTTCAGTTATTAAACACTTTGGCAGCCCTTTCCTCATAGAAACTTTATCCAAAAATGTAATGCTCCTTACACACTCTGCATTGCGAACTATTTCAATCTCTGACCATTTTAAGAAATGATTGACCAGGACTAACATATACTTGTAATCTCCATCATCACATTCAATTGGACACACATTGTCCAAGCCAACCCTCTCTCACGACATATTTGGACTCACAATGGGACATAAGGGAGGTTTAAAGGTCTTAAGGCATTTATATGAATGATTGCATTCCTTACAATCTCATATCAATCACTCAATCTGCTTATTGAGACCAGGCCACTCTCTGCTTGGTTTTGAACACACCTAAATGTCCTTCTTGGCATAAATTCAAAATTTTCTTCCTAAGTGCTACTTGTGGTACAACTCTCCTGCATCTGAACAACATGTTCCCTCCATACATAGTTCATCTCTCAGTTCCCAAAACACTCTTTAATCCATTTTTAAATTCCTTTTACTAGTCCATATTTTATTAAAATACTCTTCAATTCTTTTTAAATTTTCAGCCTTGTCCCAATAGTCCTTCCACTCAGACAAAGAAATACCTTCCAATCCACAATCAAATAATGCAGCCACACACAACTTTCATCACACTTCTATTTATCTTCTTTTTTGATGGGTAAAGGCTTCTACTGAGGAAATCTGCTACCCTGTTCTTAACACCGGGCCAGTATTGAACGTCGTACTTAAAGTTTGATAGTTTCACCGACATTCTACTCAAACTAGGTGATGCATTTTGTAATCCTGCAGTTGTCTATATTTTAGTTAGAGGTTTAGAATCCGATCTCAGCGAACCATGAAAACTCCACACATTTTGATGGAAGTGATTTAAGGCCCATGCACACCCCAGTGTCTTGTGCTCGATCACTGAATATATTTCTTCAGCTGACGATAAAGAACATAAAGCAAACACAACTACCCATTCATTACGTTACTCATCACATTGTGACAACACTGCACCCAACCCTTTATTATTTGCATCCATGGTCACAATAATCTTTCATTTTGGATCAAAACCTTTAAGCAGTGGTGCATTGCAAATATCATCTTTCAGACTTATAAAGGCTTCTTGACATTCCTTTGACCATACAAATTTTACTTTGTTTTTAAGCAATTGCAGTATATATGTCTTCTCAGAAAATGTTTTAATGAATTTTTAATAAAATTCAGCTAGGCCTAAAAAGGCCCCCAAACTCTCCCTTTCCTGTTGGACTAGGTGCTTTTTTATAGCCTCAACAAACTCTTGTTTTAGATTAATACCGCTCTTACTAATGCTGTGATCCAGATATACAGCTTCTTCCTGGGAAAAATTACATTTGCTGAATTCCGCTGTCAAACCCTTTTCTCTTACTGTCTCTAGTACTTGCTTAAGCCTACAGTCATGTTCAACTCTGACTTTGCCCATAACCAGGTTATCAGCCTGGAAAATCATTAGACCCGCCAAACCATTAAAGATGTTGCTCATGGTCCTTTGGAATAACACTGTGGCGGATTCTCCAAATAGTACCTTGGTAAATTGAAAACAGCCGAAAGGTGTAATAAATGTAGTCAATTTTGTACTATCCTGGTGTAATTGCACCTGATGGTAGGCTGACATTAGATCTATAGTCGAGAACCAACATAAGTCCTTTGTTGCCACAAACATCTCATTTACCCTAGATGACAGAAACTGATCCACCAATATGTTTTTATTAATTTCTCTGAGGCCCAAACATAACCTAACTTTTCCATTGGGTCGCCTCACTACCACCAATGGAGATACCCATTCTGCAGATTCTACCTTATTCAATTATACCAGTGTCAACCAATTTTTTTAATTCCATATGCACCCCTTCTTTGATAGGTATAGATATGTGTCTAAAGTTGTGAACACATTGAACTGCAGACGCTGTCAACTCAATTTTCTATACAATATCAATCAATAATCCTACCTTACAGGAAAATACTTCTGGAAATGAATGTTTGCATCCAATTTATCTCTTAAC
This sequence comes from Calotriton arnoldi, assembly GCA_963921515.1. NCBI lineage: Eukaryota > Metazoa > Chordata > Amphibia > Caudata > Salamandridae > Calotriton > Calotriton arnoldi. Next base: position 184,475 of record CAWUFW010016946.1, on the reverse strand, counting down.
CTCAACACAGGTACCAAACTATTGGGTTTTAAAATAATTCCCAATTCGCCCTGATCTGCCCAACCTAAAACTAAAGGTCCTTTCTTTGATACACACAACTTGCAATTTACCGTTCTATCTTTAAATTGAAATTCTAACTCCCAGCCACCCAACAAATCAATTCTGTCTCCAATGTAGCTTTTTGCTATCACCTCAGATTTGTCCATGTGTGTGCCCAACTTATGCTTGAATTGATTTCTCCAAATCAATTCACACAGAGTGGTAAAAAGTGACTGAGAATTTGCCACATTAACAGTCACCCCACTCATGCTTACTTCACACATAGGTTTCTTCAATTTTACTAGATTCACACCCAGAATATCTCAATCAATGCAAAATACATGATTAACATTTGTCGTTTCAGAATCATCCGAATTTTCATCACCTGCCTCTCTTAGGTATCTAACATTTGTTTTGTGATGCCAAACTTTTTCCTGCACACCCTAGCATAAGGGCCAACAATCTCACAAACTGAGCACTTCTGATTACTGGCAGGACATTTCTTGTAAAATGCCAGATGATCAGCACTACCACAATGGAAACATTTCCTAGAACTTGAATTCAAGCTTGAGCTAATACCTTTACTCTGACAACCATACTCTAGTTTTCCCTCATTGGAATTTTGTGACCAATTACAATTCTCTTGCCCTTTCATACTTTTAAATGCGGAAATTTTATTCACTACTTTAGGTTTTTGTGCTTCATCTAAAACAGCTTTGGCGCATCTTCCAGTGGATTCCGCTTTTTTCGCCAAAGCTATTACTTATTTTAAAAGAGACACATCAATGACCCACAGTTTATCCTGAATATTCGGGTTACTCATATGCATTATTTTGGATCCCAAATAAGTTCCTCTTGTATCGCACCAAATCTGCACGTTAACGCTAAGGCACTCAAAGCAGAAACATAGTCATCAACACTTTCAGTTTTACCTTGCTCCCTCTTCTATCCGCCACCACACAAATAATTGGCGAAACATGTGCATCTAAGTCTTCCAATACATGCGCAAATACATTTCTGCCTTCCCGCAGCTTCTTCTCAATCTAGTTGTATGTATTGAGCCCTCCAGGACCCGGACAATAAAGCACATTTTATTTTATTTTCCGGTGAAAACTACTTATCCTCAAAAGTATCAATATAATTACAAAATTACTCCTTCCATTCTTTCCAAAGCATAGAAGGTTCACTCTTAGCTGCTAGAAACGGCTGTGGATTCGTTAAATTCAAAGAATTTAAAGCACACATAGCAACAACTGTGCAAAACTACCAATGATACAATACACAGATCCAAAGTCTGAATAATATACAGCAATAGTATAAAATAATTGCCTTTATAAAACTACCACACTACATTTACTCAACACATGCAACCAGTGTTCAATACATATAGTATCAATACCAATCTGTAACTGTAAAACCAGTATTGCCTATATCATTAGCAATGTGGAAAATAAGGTAAATGTTATCCAATTTACATAAGCTCCTTATGCTGGCAACAATTGCCTGCCAACAGGCCAGTATATTTGTTCCTGAATTTCGAGTTGGTGCAGAACTGAGGAGGCACACACCCCAACCCTTCTGAAAGGATACCGTTGATGAAAAGAAGACGTTCCTCACAGGTAAGTATTCACTTTTATTTTCATAAACATGTAGATACAACCAGCAGGGCAGCAGGGAAATCAGCAACTGTCGCTGCCTCACATAAAAGTAATTCCACATTCCAACCCAGCATTACAGTTCTCTCCCATCTAAAGACCCAACACATCTTCCCCTTTTTAACAGAAACACAAAAAAACCAAATACATTTTTATACCACAAATATGAACACATATGATGAAAACAGACCATGGAAGAAAGTCGTAGGACACATAATCTTGTAACCATAGTGGTCGTACCCTCTCCCTGCAGGTTCTAACAAATGGAGGTCTAACAGACAAAGACCCCTTTGTATCAGCATCATCACTGACGAGATCCAATTTCTTTTGTACGGCCAACTTCTCCTTATTCCGCCATTTGCCATCATCCAACTGAACCACACTCCTTTTCACAGAAATTACCCTTTTAGGTTCTGAGAACTTCGAATACCCTTTGGTAATGATCCCCAGCAACTTGACTCGCACCAAATCCCCTTCTTTAACTTGTAAAGTCCTACCACTCTCCTTGGAGACATACTTACTTTGAGCACACTCCCTTTTTGTAGGCACATCAGACAACTTATCACACAAATCCATGGAACCGCACATCCAAGGACGCACCAACTTATTGACAGCTTGCCTTCCTTTCAACACAACAAAAGGAGACAAACCTGTGGATATACATGGAGTAGTACGCAAAGCCCAAATAAGATCCTTCAATTCCTTACACCAATCTAAACCACTGGCCATGGACAACTGTATGTTATCTTTAATCACACAATTACACCTTTCCACTAGACCATTACTCCTAGGATGGTACAGAGAGGTAGTGACATGTACCACACCCCACTTCTTCATGAACTTGCCAAATTCTTCAGATTTAAACTGAACTCCGTTGTCTGTATACAATTTCCATGGGAGCACCTTCACGCATAAACAACTCATGTAAAAACTTAATCACCTCCACAGTATTAGCACTGCGCACAAGTTTCACCTCAGGCCAACGTGAACAGTAATCCACAAGAACAATACCATATCTCTGACCTTCCCTTAGCACGTTCATAGGACCAATAATATCCATCCCTACTTTGACCCAGGGTTTCTCTGGAATAGGAACAGCTTCCACAGAACTGGGAACTGTAATCTGAGACTTGTCACTGAGGGCACAAGCTAAACACTCCCTCACCCAATGCTCCACATCTCTAGCTAAACCAGGCCACCAAAACATATCTCTGATTCTCCTCTTCATGGCTCGCATACCTACATGGCCTTCATGAGCCAATTCCAAAATTTTCCCACGAATGCCTTGAGGAACAAGTAACAAAAATCGCCCTCCTAACTATGCCATCAGACACCCTTAATTCACCAAAAATTTCTTTGTATGCCTTGCATGCATCCTTCACATTCCCTTTAGGCCACCCTACATCCAAATACGAGACTAACTCTTGCAACACTTCATCCTGTCTAACAGCCTCTTTCCATTCCTCCTCCTCAATACAACATTTTTCATCATCAGCTTTGGTACAAGCTACTATTCTCCATTCATCATCTTCATTGACGTCTTCTTCCATCCTCAAAGGCAACCTGGATAAACAATCCGCAAAAATATTTTTCACCTCAGGAACATGCACAAGATTAAATTGAAAATCTTGCTTGCGATAATACCATTTAGCAATTCTTGGTGTGGCTTTGCCAGCCCCTTTCGTTGTGAACAAATTAAGTAATGGTTTATGATCCATACGTAAAGTAAACTCTGTGCCCCACAAATATTGTCTAAAGTGGTCTACACCCCACCAACAGGCTAGTGCCTCATGCTCGATTACTGAGTAAGTGCTTTCAGCTCCACGCAATGCACGTGACGCAAAAGCTACAATTTCATCTTTACCATTCCTCGATTGCATGAGTACAGCACCCAATCCGTGTTGACTGGCATCAGTTATAACAACACAAGGATCACGAGTGTCAAATGCTTTTAGAGGAATAGCACCCGCAACAGCACATTTCATAACATCAAACTCTTTGTTCACCTCATTCGACCATACAAATTTGACATTATTCTTGAGAAGCATTCTCATTCCCTTTGTTCTTTCAGCACATAACGGTACAAAACGAGCATAAAATTCCAACATGCCAAAGAAAGATCGTAATTGCTCCTTGCTTTTAGGAGCTGGAAACCCTTTTATAGCCTTAACTAAGGACTCCTTAGGTTCAACCCCTTCAGCTGACAATTTATGCCCTAAATAGTCCACACTAGACACACCAAACTTGCATTTTGAAGATTTTAGGGTAGCGCCTTTCTTTTGAAGAATAGTTAACACATGCGCTAATGTTTCGTCATGCTCTCTTTCATTTATGCCGTACACCAAAATGTCATCTTGAAAACATCTAATATTGTCTACACCCTTGAACATAGTTTCCATAACTCGTTGAAAAACATGCGACGCTGAAGATAAGCCAAAGGGCATACACTTAAATCTGTAAGCTCCACAAGGTGTAACAAATGATGTCAAATGTCGAGACTCTTTGTGTAAAGAAATTTGATGATATGCCGAAGACATATCAAGGGTAGAAAATACCTTACCACCTTTAACAATTGAAAGCATTTCAGTAATATTAGGCAAAGGATGCCTGTCAACCCAAATCCTATTGTTTAAGTCTCTTAAATCGATGCACATTCTTAAAGATCCATTGGGCTTTCTGGCTAAAACTATTGGCGAAAGCCATTTTGAGCTCTCAATGGGCTCAATTATGTTCTCTAGACATAACTTTTCCAATTCTTTTTTTAATTCACCTATCATGGAAATAGGAACATGCCTCACCTTATCTACCACAGGTTTAACCCCAGTTTTCAATTGAATTTGGTGGGTAAAGCCTTTGCTTTTCCCAAGTCTGCCCGCAAACACATCAGGAAATGCTTGTGTCCAAACACAATTTTCTACAGACATAACACGTGCCATATCCTTTCGTAAAAAGAACTTGTTCACGACTGTTGGGATCAAGTACAAATGTCAAATTACACTGATCCACCCACCCCAACAAATTTTATCCATCTATGGCTACATACACTGTACTATTGGTCACATTCCCTTTAAACTCTATGCGTGCATCAAATTCACCTAATATTTCAATGGGTTTTCCTCCATAGGCAACTGGTTTCACATTAGATTTCCTTAACTGTATACTATCCAATTTCCTCCATTCCTCCACACCTATTAGAGTAAAAAGGGAACCTGAATCAGCCATCAAGTTAATTGCAGTATCATTAACTAAAATGATACAGTGAGACTTTCTGACAATTGATTCAGTCACAGAGGCGATTTCATTACCCACAATCACTTTTGAAATACTGTCACTGTAATCTTCACCTTCACCCACCATGCACACAACACTTCCCTCATCAGAGTCAGACTGGTAAGTCTCTAAGTTCCCATCAACAGTATTCACAGACTTGAAAACTTTCACTCCCTTATTGAATTTAGCTCTACATACTTTCATGAAGTGACCCTTTTTTACATTTACCACACCATTTATCATGAGCAGGACACATAGGTGAATTCCTAAATGAAATTTGCTGCCACAGCGATAACATTCCAATGTTCTCTTCTTTTCTTCAGTTTTGAGCCATACTTTCTTAGTCTTATCTTGTGCTTGTACAGATTGAAGATGATTACTGATGTTCATTTGTTCCATAAATTTTGTGGTAGACTCAATTCCAGAAGCCAATTCAATAGCTTTGTCCAATGTCAAATTGTCGACTGTAAGGAGCTTTTCTTGAACTTTTTTACTGCTTGTCTTTTCTACGATTTGATCACGAATGATTTCATCTTCAAACGTTTTAAACTCACACGTTGCAGCTTAAACCCTTAAGTCACTAAGAAAACTTTCCACCATTTCGCCAGGCATTTGATGTCTTTTATAAAATTTGTGGCGTTCCATAATGACATTCTTTTTCTTTTTGAATCGTAGGTCTAAAACCTTTATAGCAGACGCATACTCATTGATAACATCACCTTCGCCCATAACAGGTGCAACCGGAAGATGTTTTAAAAAAATTCTGCCTTCAACCGCAAGAGAATGACGTAAAATGGCATATTTCTTTTTTTGAGTAAACACATCACCTTCAATAGCTTCTAAATAAGCTTCAAAACCCTCCTTCCATTGCTCCCACTCAACTAGAGGTAACCCAGGAGATGCAAGAAAAGAAGCAGGAGGATTCAAAGATTGTTGCATATTGAAAAATAATCTGTATGTTTATATATATAAATACAAAAATATTGCAAAGACCACTGTAAAATGTATGAAATTACACACTAGCTGCAAGCTATAAATAAATAGCATACAATAATTACACTCTTTAAATACAGTTAAAAGAAATATGCTTGTTGAAGTTATATAATAGCTGTGTAAACCATCAGATATTCGATAAGAGGGTTATTTGCATATAGGGCGTGCCTATCGCCGTATTTGCGTACTGTGAAACAGCGTGCCTATCGCAGAATGAATGCTCGTGTTGCTTTGGGTAGATAGGCTTTTTACATAAAAGGCGTGTCTATCGCCGTATTTGCATGCTGTTGAAAAATGTGCCTATCGCTGAATGAATGCCCGATTGATTTTGATAGGCTTTTTACATGGAAGGCGTGCCTATCGCCACGATGTTAGCATAGAGAGAAATGGAAATGAATCACAAATGATTGCTAAAGTGAAGTTCCGACGTAAAGTGAGCCCATCTTAAAATGGCGGCAAGTGCGCAGACAACGTGCTTTTCATAAAAGACTCAGAAAATGGTGGCTGCAAACGTAATGACGTGCAGGCAACGTGCGTTCCAATGACGCTAGCAGTTTGAAGAAGAAGCGTTTCAGTGACGCTGCAGCTAAATTGACTGTGTTTCCCTTGAGCAAGGCGGGCGCGACTCACCGCAACACCGAGTGCGGAATGCACATCGGTAGAACACAAACCTCAGGAAACGGGTCTGCGCAGCGGTGTTGAAAACGTGTCAAAACCGAGCTGAAGTCCACCTCAGACGGGACACCCTGCTGGCATAAGAAGAGACGCTTCTGGTCCAGTCCACAATCGTCGCCAATGAAAGGATACCGTTGATGAAAAGAAGACATTCCTCACTGGTAAGTATTTACTTTTATTTTCATAAGCATGTAGATACAACCAGCAGGGCAGCAGGGAAATCAGCAACTGTCCCTGCCTCACATAAAAGTAATTCCACTTTCCAACCCAGCATTCCAGTTCTCTCCCATCTAAAGACCCAACACCTTCCTGCTTGGAGAGGTACACAGCGCTGAGGTGGCGTGCACCTCAAGCCTTCCTGCTTTGAGGTATGCGCGTGAAACACCTTGCGACGCTAAGCGCCGCTGTCACCAATCCACAGCGACCACCTCCATGGATGCGTGGATTATGACAATGTCCGACGCTGCACACATGTACACCTGCACCGCTGCAACAAATCTGAGTCCAACTTCATTCTGGCGCATGCATTGTGACATGGTAAAATGCTGCTCACATCCTATGACGTAGGACACTGCACGTGAGAAAACACGTCTGCCTATGCCTCATTGGAACACGTCGCCGGCCAAATTGAAAAGCATCTAGCTATGACACCATGCATTCCACAGCTCTGCCTAATGGATCAGCGACGTCCTCCTTTATGTCCCGCTTGATCGCTGACACACGCTGCCGAACCAGCTTCAGCCACGACCACCAGTGTACCGCATGGCTGAATTTTGGCTCTTGGCTGTATGCCAACTCTTGGCCTATTACTCCTGTGTGGCGATCATTCACACCACACAAATAGATTTCCACCAGACCACCTCAGATTCAGGATCCTCACAGAATCTAGGGCTGCAACTGCTCATCGCCAATTCTGTAGTAAAGGACTGCCTGACATGTAGGTAGATCCTCAAGCAGATGTATTCTTACAGCCCTAGAGACATTGTGCTTCCACGGCCTTCACATCACAACTCCATTTTGCTCTACCATTTAACTGTCACCTTCAGAACCTAAGCACATCAGGTATATCAGTTGACCAATGGTGACATAGAATGTTACATACCTCATAATGACATCCAGTACCAAACCCATGCTATAACATTATAACATGTTATTCTCCATTGTAGTGTTGCCTTTTAATCTGGGGGTCAGTAAGACTGTGGTGCCTAGTTAGGGCTGCCACAACTCTTTGCTCCGAGAAATAAACTTCCATCATCATTAATAGAAGACTCCTACATGATTTGTTGCCACTACTGGAACCCAGAAGGTGGGTGGGGCTAGCATTCACAGCGTTTTAGACTCTGAAATTTCAGGTAGGGAAGTGGGGCCAAAGCATTCTGTTATCACTGGGATGAGTTATGATGATTACTAGTAAGTAATATTGACATTGCTGTTACTGCCTGATTCGGAATTTCAAATCTGGAGCAAACACCCTTTTTGCCCACTTTGATATGTTTCGAATGATACCTTGTGTGTTTTGTGCACAAAGAGAGTGCAGAATATCTCCATTCAGATAGACTCAGCCAAACATTCGATCACTCATACCTAGGGCAGAGTACATGAAGGTTAGGATGGTAACTCTTCAGCTGTAATAGTTCAGGTCATCCAAAGAAAGTTATGCAAAGCAAGACTGTAAAAAGTTCATAAAATACAGGAAGAGTTATTTAATGAGCCTAGTAGCTGAAAGCGTGTCTTCCTGTCCAGTTGATGGTACACGAAGACAATGATTCTAGATCAATTTCACAATGTACATAACCTATGCTGTTATGGAAGGCCCCTCTCTGCTTACATCAAAGGAGATGTTTTAAACATATAGAAACAAAAAATATGTTAAGTAGAAGAATTTGCTTTACTGGCTGAACTGATGAGATGAAACGAGTGCGTTTTAGATTTTTCTGTTGACTTTAATTAGTAGTGAGGGAGCAAAGCTGTACCCCAATATTTTAGGACACCCCAAATTTCAGAAAAAAACTAAATTTTACCTCATACAGTTCTCACATAGAAAATAATTGCACAGAAAGGCACCCTTCCTGACATCAGTTTAGCAGAGTATCAAAATAAGTAACTGGGGCAACTCAATAAGGAGGAAAAGTTAAAGGGTTTTATTACAAAAATCTCAAAATCAAGTGATACCGAATAAATGCCATGAAGGCTCAAATGTAAAGTTATTACAAAATAGTCAAAAATCAGAAATCGTTGTAAGTTCCAAATGACCAGCAAAATCAGAAAAGGGTCGGACAGCATCTCTAATGGAACAGAAAAGACTTCAGGAAAATCTGGCTTACCCGCAGAATCAAGGGGTCGTTATACACAATTCTTGCAATCCAAATTAGCTAAAACTGCAGATTCTTCAGAGCATGATCACAGGTAGCAACTCTTTAGTAAATCAGAAGAAATAATGTCACTGCCTTAACATGTTAGCACTATCCCATTCAAAGAAATCTTCCTGCATCTTCTTTGCTAGTGCTCAAACGAAATATGAAACATTTTAAAAATATCACTTCAAACAAATGAATAGGACTTGTTTAGCCAACTGAACTACAGTGGGAAAAACATAAATGTGTCAACATATCTGGAACACTAGAAGTTTCATTAATAAGCCATGTATTCATAACAGTGAGAAAAACATTACATCAGCCCTCTTCACTCTTACAGAGCCTGTGAGTAGAGAAGATGCGCAGGGGAACATGATGGGAGGGGATGAATACAAGAGTGAATGACAGAATCAGCATGGATTTTATCCAAAATTGAGTTTTCACCTAAATGTGCCATAGTTAATTTATGTTAATAAACACACTTTTAAACCTCATATTAAACTTGTTTTGTAATTATATTAACTCATCATTTTCATAATGGATCTATCATAAGAATCATTAATACTCACTATTATTTGTTGCATAGAAATATAGAATTTTTCGGGGTCTAGATCCTCCCAGCGCATCCTCCTTTTTCTCCCCCCTTCCTTGAGGGAATTTCTCTCTCGTTTTTCCTTTTGTTTCATTATTTCTATAAAATTGCCAACAGTTCCCTGTTGCTCTTTTAGTCTAAAGGGCTCCCTTAGATAGTGAGAAGAACCTATATACTGTGATGTCATGCATAGCACGTCCCCAACGATTTCATTGATGTGTCAATGATAGAATCCCATTCGGCACCAGGATTACGGAGAGCCTCTTGTTTTCCAGTTCTGTCCCTTTACTCTCCCCTGGAAACGGGTATATTGTTAGGATAATTGGGGTTGGGGATAAAGCATGTATTGTTCTCCTCTACTCTGGCATACTTCACAATGGAAGATTTGGTGATATTTTGCATGGGTTAGACTACGCTTTGTATGTTCTTATTATGATGATTCACCATGTAACATGGAATGTGGGCTTATTGGATGCTTTTCTTACAGGGACATGTGTTCCCAATTTGGTGGCCTTTGTTTCTGTTCTATACTCAATAAACAGAATTTACAATAAAAAAATATAGAATTTTAAATGCTGTCACAGTAGAAATGCATTTGAGCCAATAAGGTATTGTGCCAGATGGTATAACAGATTCAAGCTTTATAACTCCTCTGGGGCCAAATGCTTGTATACCTGCTAGGAACATTCCTGGAATTTCAGTGCTCTAGGTAAACCATTTCTTTTCAGGCTGGAGCGCTTCCCATTGAGTAGTATGTAGAAATGTGATGCTATCACTATGTGGCTGCCAAACGTTACTGGCTTGCCTGCTTCATTCCTGCAAGTGCTTCTGTTAAATGACTCACCCTTGCCTTATCTGCACATCACACTGGTAACATGATTGAGTTCAAACGTCAAGACCTTGGTGTGCACAATAAGACACCGGGCCTGGTTTGGAGGTAAAAAGACATCTGCCAAAAAGACAGCAGTTGTGTTGGCCCTCCTCTACGCTCACCTTCCCTGTTTAGTGGGTGGCAGAAGGCGGTGTCCATGAGGAGGGGGACACCCTTAGCTCAGTGTTCAGGAAAATCCATTCGGGAGAACTGACAGCAGCAGTAAAAGTATCACTTCTGTGCATGACCACCATTCAAGCTACAGTTGTACCATGCAAACATCTTTAAAAATGGTCACCCTGCACTGGGAGAGAACTCCCAGTGTATCAGAAACATTTTGTATGTGTGTCCTGGAATTTGATCCCCAACTTGGGGGCCCATTTCCAAAACACATTCTGAACAGCAATTTAAGCATACCACCATGGCATGGTGGTCCTATCACCAAAGCATGTGAGGGCCCTTTAGTTGGAAAATACCTTCCTGAGGGGCGAGCAGCTCTAGACTTGTCACACCAGCCGCCATTAGTGTGTGAAGTTGGTGCCTCACCTACATCGGTGGTTTGGCATTCAGGTGACCAAAGCCTGAATTATGCTGTTGTCTATAATACAGAAGAGCTACATAATGTGGGTGTTGCATGTCAAATGACGAGCCCTGTACAACAGTATGTTGCTCTGTAAAATCATTGGAGACAAATATTCTTCTCCCATAAACGGGCAGGGCATTTTGTTACAGTTCTTGTCCTAGACCATGGGCACTCACAAAAATTTTCCCGGGGGCCGCAAAGTTTGCTCTTTGGTGTGATCAAGGGCCGCACTAATGCCAGCGGGGGAGGGGGTCTGTAAAGTGGGTGTAGGGGAAGCGATGCATGTATATCTAGTGGCTGAACTCAACTGGCAATGTGAAACCAGAAAACATGGAATGAGTCCCGTCTTCTCCACTTTACCAAATTGTGTGACCCTGAGCAATAGTTTAATTTCAATTTCCCTCCTTTTTCTTCATTATAACATATATGAGGAACTCGAAATAAATGACTTCAGGATGCGTGGTGTACAAAACCATCTCTTGTGCTTGGATGAAATCACTAATGGCATAGTTGTCAGGGTGGGGGGGAGCATAAACGTTTCTAAATTAATGTTTGAAAACCATCACTTTAAAATATTACTTCTGAATGCACTGCTATAATTTGATTTACTAAGGTTTAATTGTTCTACAGTCAATAAAATACACTTTTTGAATTTTGAAAAGACAATCCTATTTTTACATGTCTGCTGTCTTTAAAAATGAAGGTGTTCCTAAAGTTAAAAGGCCTAGTTACTTCCTTTTGTTTAACTGCAAATAACCCTGAATTAAGTGCTTGCTGTATATTTCACATTTTGTTTAATGTTAATGCTGAGTCGAGTGAACAGCAGCCCAGTGCTGCTGCTGCCCAGGGGGCCGCATGTAAAGGTCAGGAGGGCTGAATGCTACCCCCGGGCCGTACTATGAGTATCATGGTCCTAGACTGAGATACATAGGATGCATACAAGCCAATTAAAGTGAAAAATCATATCTTCCTTATGGTACTAGAAACATGATGAAATTTGAAAGGTACATTGATGTTTTTTAAACTAACAAATAATTTGGCAAGATTATGCTGCTAAATCTTTATTTTATTTCTAGGGTCCTCCCTCACTGGGATGAATAAAGATAGCCATACGCTTGCAGGTGTAGTTAGCAAGGGGCCATAGTATCATACACTCGTAGCTTCAGCCAGGAGACTACTTTCAAATTAGGAAATAAGGAATCTTTTATGATCATTGGAGGCTGGTCAATCTTGTTAACTGTAAGCCCAACTGTTTGGCCTCTTCTCTGCTGTGCCTTACCACATGGGATCTCTGTGCGACATGAGAAGAAAAAAAGTGTGAAAGAGGAGTTCTTGTCTATCGATTGAGCATTCTGCCACCTTGGAATTACAGGAAAGCACATGGAAGACTTTAGTTGCCTGAGAAAAACTATCCTAAGAATGTGGTGAGGGCACATTGCTGTAAACATGGTGTCGGGTTTGTAATGTACTATTGCTCCAATCCTGTGCTGAAGTCATTATAGGACTGAAACTGACCAGTAGATATGAGTCAACCAGCTCCCAAAACTATCACTGGGACCTATGGGGTATTCGGTCTGTGGCTTTACCCTGCTTGTCTGCAGTGGGAGATCCAAGTGCCAGGAATCTATGGGGCTTGGTAGCTCTGAGACTAAAAAAGAAAGTCACTACCTATAGTGAGCTCTTTCAAATCCCGATGACCTTTGCCTGGATGTGTGAAAGAAAAATTGAATAATTGTACCTGCAGATTCCTGAATGTTTTGTAGAAAGTAAATTGTGCAAAAGCTCACCTTTGGAGAGAATTTATAACTCCCATTTCAAGGCCGGGGTGCAATGCCCGCACCACCCAATGAAAACATGGTGCCAAAAACCTGCTTCTTCTCCTGCTCCACCAGCTGGCAAGATATTTTTCAACTTTCCCTAGCCTCTCTGACAAAGTGTCCCACAGGATATTCCTGATACCTTGGAGCCTTGGTTGGTATGAGCCTAATGTCTCTGCCAGCTGAAAAGAGGCAAACTCCATTAAAGCCAAAAAGAAAGACCAGATCAAACTCAAAGAAAAAAAACAGCGCATCCAACAATCTTGCATTGATCATCAGTAATTTAGGGACACGTTTGGCACAATTAAAGTTTTTTTACTTTTACTTTGATCTCTACACTAACAAACTAGATCTAGTATGGAACTTTCTATACCGTCGTGCCAAAGGCTTCGTAAAAGAAGCCTTTTGCTACTAAAGGACAGTATGAAGGTAACTTTGCTCAAAGGGCCTAAGCAACCACCTCTATTTGAATTAGTGCACTTTCTACACCTCTCCTTTTTTGCAAAACGTCCCGCTGAAACACCCCATAGATTTTTTCATAATATTTTCTTTGTCCCATAAACTTGCATTGAGTTCAACAGGGCCCGTGTTACTCGTTGCTTTTTTTGGCTTTCAATTGAATGATTAAAGCCTTCCCTCGCCCATATGTTTGTAGATAGTTGTACATTTCTCTTATGAATTTGGTGTTAACATTACACTCCTTATTTCATAACATTATTGCCATGTTGAAACCTAGTATTCTGATACCTATTTCTCATCATCCTTTTCCTTCTTTTGTATGGTTAGAAACTACTAGATGTTTATTTATGTCTCTTGTTCTGGACTTTAGATTCTTTATTCTTAATGTGGATTTCTTTCAATGAGTTGTGTCCTTGTAACACCTACTGCTTCATTAGAGTAATTCTTGATTTCAGTCCATGTTAATAAATGGTGGGACATTTCAGTAATCTCACATCATCAGAATGATAGCTATCATCTAGTAAAAATGGATGAGGTAGCATTGCTCACACCAAACAAACTCAAATTTGATCTGCAATTTGATCTGCAAGCCTGCCAATACTTTCTGAATCAAATTAAGATCACACACACGGAACATGTTAAGATGATATTAACCATGATAGAAACACGCTTGAAAAACAATACATTTCTGTTTGGAAAGGAGATCTTCCACCCATTATGTGGCATTGCCATGGGAAACTGATTTGCACCAAGTTATGCAACTGTTGCCGTAAGAAAGGATTTGTGTGGTTAGAGCAACACAAAGCACACTTGGAAAAAATTATCCTATGGAAAAGATTTAACGATGACCCAATAATCACATTGGATCAACCAAAGCAAAAATTCTCAGAACATTCCAAAAGACTCAACAATAATGAGTACAATATCCGATTGACAGTCACAATCATTGAAGATAGAATGGAATTCTCGGACACTGTGATCTATGTAGAAGCAGGAAACCTGGAAACAACTCTACATAGAAAGGAAACAGTCACTCACAGCAAATTACATTGCAGGCAATCGTCTTGGCAAACCATTCAAATAGAGCCTCCCCTATGGGTTAATGTTGCAAGGAAAAAATAACAGTTTTACAGAAAAAGAGCCGGCTATGGGCACTGAAGCTGCCTCATAAGTTTTCTTAAACAGGAATATTCGAAACTGGTAATAGCAAATGCTATCTGCAAATGAAAAGCTAAGAAACAAGAAGATCTACTGGTTTCTAAAACGTTGAAATCAACATTCCAGATAAAGACTTAGGGGCCGATTATGATGACGGTCAGTCAGACCGCGTTGCCCCAGGGAACAACCGACAGCTTCCGACGGGCTCAAGGAGCCCGTCGGAAAGTCGGTCAGATCGCATTCCTCACAATGGAGGCGGTGTCTTCTCAGGCACCGCTGTGGGGATTATGATCCACCTTTCCGCCAGTCATTTCATGTCGGTTCTTCCGATGTGAAAAGGCTGGCGGAAAGGCTTTTTGAGGCCCCTAGTAAGGCCCCTGTCCCCCCTGGCCCTCAGCTATTGGCCCTAAACATCCCTGCATCATGTGACAGGCACTGCATGGTGCCTGTCATAGGGATGTTTACAAACATGCCTTTTGGCATTGGGGCTTGTGCTGTGGCCCTTTTCCGGCCCGCAGCACAAGCCTCAATGCGAAGAGGCATGTTTCCAATAGCCTCCACGGCAGCCGGATCATACTTTGGCGGGCAGGACCACCGACTACCTGTCGGCCGGTCCCGTTCCCGCAATGATGGTGGTCGGACGCCATCATAATCAGCCCCTTAATTTTGATTGATCATGTCATATTATAAAGAAACTGGGCCAAAACATTTGACATTTCAAAAGCATTGGGCTTTTTCAATGATGATCCAGAATTAAGAGAAATGATTGGTAATCAACCAGGAACAAAATAACACAAAGCACCCTTGATAGGGGAAATGATCACAAGAAGTAATTTTGTGGAGGCAGAAAATAATTTCCTAGATTGACAGCAGAGAGGCTTCGATAAGTGCAGTAAATGTCAAGCATGTGAATATGGAAAGAAAATCAAAGAATATGAAGTTAATGGAAACAAATATGTGACCAAACAAAGAATCCCGTGCAGGAGTACATTTGTGGTAAATGTAATTGAATATCCATGCCATCTAAAATTAATTAATTGTTAACTGTTAATCATTAATTTTTGACTGTTTGGAGACTATTGCTGTATAATTAGTCTATTTATTTGTCTGTTTATTGTACTGATTTTTATGGGGAATTCTCCAAAGTAAACTTGATAGGAAGTACAACTTGGAAATTACAAAAAAGTGTATTGAAACATCTGTGTGCAATAAAATAAAGATCATAGTTATCAGTGGCATAACATAATGAAAGGGTGTATGAATAGAATATGAAATCAGTGCTGTACTTCGGAATTGGTGTTGTTAAGAAAAACATCCCTGGGGGGATTGTATGTGAAAATTGCTTCTATTAGAATCTAATATAGAATAAAGTTAAAAAAACATATTCCCATTAGGCTCCAGACAGGATGATGAAGTGGATGTATAATTGAAATAAAATAGAATTAAATAACATCAGAATTAGGTTACTGTTGAAAAGGAGAGACTCGAACTTCCTATAACTGTTCACTGTGATGTGAGCTAAATTACACTTCAAATGTAGATTTCACAGACTATACAAGCCCACTGGAGAGCGTAAGAAAAATCAAAACCTCACTGGCCATGAGATATTAAACCCGATTCTCATTGACAAATTTTTTAGAAAATCATGAAAATAAAACTGGAGCCTTCTAGACAATTGATATCAGGTGTGGTTTACCTGAATTTTCTCGGTACCCAATATAAAGAAGGTTGTGCACCACAACAGTAAATCGGCACTGGATTCCATTGAAATGTTATAGAGATTCTAGGACATTTAATCATCTATAGAACAAGTATGATGACAAAGTCACAGAAGAGATCTTTTAATGTAGAAGTAATTTCTTTTCTCTGCACCTGGCAACAATCCAGAATGTAAAAACATGCTCACCACGGACTAGAGCAGTGGCGTAGATGGGGGGTGGGGGTGGGGAGGGCATCTGTCCATCGTCGGCGGCAATTTTTTGGAGGCAGCGAGGGGCGCAAGGTAAGTTTTTTTTTTTTTTTTAAATGTATTCTCCCCCATCGTCGTCTGTCGCTCCCCCCCCCCCGCCCCCCAGTCGTCGTCTGTCACCTCCATCCTACCCCCGCTCTTACCTGCACCAGCCGTCACTGGCCGGCAAACTCAGTGATTGCCCCGGGCTGCTAAAGCTCTAGCTAGGCCACTGGTCGAAAGGGAACATTTTATTTCAATATTGCAGTTAGATGGGAAGTCTGCTGCAAATAAAGGAGGCTTCCTGTGTATGCTGTACAGGCAGGCACTTTACATAATCTGGCTATCAAGAGGAAACAATTGCAACCTTCAAAATAGTTACCAATGTAAGTATTCATTCAAAATCAAGTTCTTTCATTCCAAATTTTCAGAAATTCTATAGATTGCAGAACTATATTTTTTATTGATTAAATTATCGATCCAGAATAGGAATATTGACTGCTGTTCTGAAAATTAGTAAAAGTCAGAGAGCGTTATTTTGGGGTGTTAGGCAGATGGAGATGCCACATGTGTTGCTACTTGCAACCCCTGTGTTTTAACCAAACTGACCACAGATTCTTTGAATGGTGTTCAGTTGACTTTAGGCTTTGTTAATTTTGACATTGAAGCTGGTTGTCCGTGCCCGTTATCAATCACAGATTTCAATTGAGATTTCTAAACAATTATACATTGGTCCATCATTAGGTTTAAAGGTCCACTTCCTGTGACGTCATGTGTAAATGAACATGCAACATTACTTCTGCTAGTCCAAAGACTTTAGTTGAATGAAGCCACTGTACAGGTCTCTGTAGGAAAACATTGTAGACACCAATAGTGAGTGGTATGAGAGTACTCATCAGATGACCAGAAAGCTGATTTCAAAACATAGCTGAGTGTTTGCAAGCATGCGCTGCAAACACCGCGCACACTGGGACATATTTCTTAGCGCAAGTATCTCCGCTCATTTGAGTTGAAGATCATCATGAAGGAAAGCCCTACAAGTGTCAAAATCCAGTTACTTCTGAGTTTCTGTCCAGTTGATATTTCTAAAGGAGAGAGAAAAGAAGTTGTGTTATGAATGAGATCTGTATAAACCCTCCATGACACACATTTCTAACAGGAAATTCCATGAGGATTGGACGGATTTACAGCAAATCCCTAATTAACACATTTCTTTTCCAGTGAGATTTCTTTATAGCTTTATGGAGTAACGTGGCTTTACAGTGTACAGATGGGCAACTATTTGCAGTGCTTAATTTGTGCTGGTGATCATAGGTGGTTGGCACCAGCACGCCCCTTCGGGTCCGAGGCTTATTTATCATGATCCTTCCATGGCCAACAAAAAACACAGAAAAGAGAGAAAGGAGGGGGAAGAGAAAGACAGGAAAACAGTAACAAATGGAGAAAGCAGGGATGAAAAAGAACTTGCAAGAGCGAGATAAACCGACAGGTTTCTGGTGTGAGCACTCCTTTGTGGAGACCGGTCGCTATTTATCATCATCCAACTTTGACTCAGTGTGAGAGAAAGGCAGAAAAGGGATAGAGAATGCAGAAGAGATAAAAAAAGAAAACAGTGACAAAAGGAGAAAGCACTCCTTGTGGTAACAGCACTCCTATATGGGGATCTGGACTTACATTTCATCTTCTGGCTTTGATCCAGAGCAAGAGAGAGAAAGGCAGAAAAGGGAGACAGAAGAAGGAAGAAAAAGATAGGAACACAGTAAGACAGGGAAAACGCAAGGATGAAATAAGCTACAAGAGAGCAAAAACGAGATAGGAAGTGTAGGGTAGAAGAAGAAAGATGTTTGAGGTGGAATCAGGACCAGGAGGTTTTAGTGTTAGGCAACCATGGACTTAGTTAGCGACGTCAGCTGGAGCCTATAACAAATGGATCCTATGAAAAACCTTGGCCCTGCACTTACTGTTTTCAAACTAAGCACTGCCAATTTGGTGTGGTAGAGTGGCCTTTCTGTGATATACCTGTCAGAATCAACCTTGACTTAGGGCTGGTGAATTTGACAGCACACCACACAAGTATGCTGTGGATAGGTTGTGGCAGCACTGACGTGAAAATGTTGTGACAAGAAAGTAAAAAAGCTCTTGCAGTCAGAAAGGAACATGATGTGACAATTATGATTAAATAAGCTTCTGTAGCAATAAATGTAAAAAAAACAGCCTAGGTCGTGTACCATTAAAGGTGTGAGTATCATACAGCCCTTCCGAACCACAGATGTGTTAGATGCAGATGTCAGCCACAACACCAGATTACGAGATACCTGCCAAAGTAACTAGCTCCTTCGTTCCAGCCGCCATTTTGGAAGAAGTCTCTGTGCTGGTAGTCCCACCATAAGAAGGAGGCATAACAGAACAGTTGTCAAAAAAAAGGAATTCTGGAAACGTTATGTTATCAGCCTTTGTCTACAGTCTTCTGCCATTAATATTGCTTCATAGCGCTTCTTGATCTTGGTTCCCTTGTCGTATATGTTATCCATCCAAGATCAATAAATTGAGCATCAGTAAAATGGATACTGGTAATACCTGTCATTCACAGTGGTTATATATTGTGAAAACTGATGAGTGAATAGCTATATAAAAACAAGAACTTATAAATGGCAAATACAATTAGATGTGAAGTACTTTACAAAAACAAGATGCTATAATTAATCTGATTCATCCAATATAAGGTATTGTTAGATCACCCGTTTTTTTCACTGTCTAAATTGTTACACTATGGCCCCTATCCTGGCAGCCTCAGCAGTAATCTAAATTCACAGTAACAGCCCACCCAGTCCCACACATAAAAACGATGCCAAATAATGGCTGTGCAGAGGGCCATGCTTGGCTCTTCTGTTCAGCACCTCCAGTACCCGGCAGGGAATTAGACCTCCCACTTATAGTCCAATGCAGAGGAAAGTCACCCACGTTCCAAATAACAGACTTACATGTCCACCATTCAAATTAATTTCATATTTCCCTATACTAATTCCCCACTAATCCTGTTTGGTTCCCGAGTAGCGTGCTACCCACCGAAAAGCGCTTTGACACCTCATCCAGGGTAGCATGCGCTATATAAATGCAAACCCTTCCCTCTTCTACCCCTCCACTATCCTTTTTCAATCCAAATAAACTCACATGTCCACCGCTTAAATTAATTTCATATCTCCCTATACTAATTCACCACTAATCCTCTTTGGGTTATGGAGTAGCGTGCTACTCACCGAAAAGCTCTTCGACGCCTTGTCTGGGGTAGTAAGTGCTATATAAATGCAATTACAATTACAGCAACGCAATCTTGAGTGGTGGTCAGCCCAAATGGGCAGCTCTTGCATGCCCCCAACACCAAGTGCACCCATCATTGACCACCATCCCTGAAAAAAGTAGGAGTTACGTTTATAGGGCTAGTTTGATCCTTGCCACAGGCCCTTCAATAGAGACAGAGTAGTCAGACCCAGCCACGAGAGAGCACACACAGGCCACAGCCCAAATAGCAGATTTTTTTGTCAGCCATTGCAGAGATGAACTTTACATGGATATCACCTTATATCCAGCAGTCCTCTCCAATATCGAAACAGACACATTTGTCTCACTCCTACTGTTGATTTTCCACAAATGTACACAAATATATTTTGTCTTCTCGAGCAGATATTCAACGTGTGGGCCCCTCAGACTAGTCCACAGACGCAAATTCAAGTCAATGGTGTGCTTAATTAATGAGTGTGCTCAACCGCATAATATGGGGAGGGCATCATGATCATGCGAGGTACACCCAATGCCTTTTCCCAAACTGGTCTGATTTTATGGTTCATTAACATAAAATTGAGTTTTGTGGAGGAGCAGTCAAGGTTATCAAGATGCCGTTTTTGCTGTCAGAGAAAAAACAAGGCCCCATTAGTGTTTATTAATCACATTTAAAGGGCTACAAGCATTGAAGATCAGACTTCATTCTTTCAGAGCTACGATAGATCTGAATCTTAAATATAATTTCAACTTTTTCAATGCATTTGCCAATGTGCTCGTATTTTTCCGCATTCTTTGCATCGGTCATAGGATATGTGAGCTTGTACCTTACTTGGGTATAATTTCTACACCTTGCATAAGCCTTTCTCATACTTAAGCACTTGGAAGCACTGAATAATAAAACATATGACGTTTTTATAAGTTGACATTCTGTATGCATTATTCCATTGTGTTAGTGTAAGCCCCTGTAATTTTGCAGTTCTACGCCCATATTTAAAATTATCATACAATTTATCATGCACAAAAGAATCTGATAATTCAGCAAATAATGCCTTCAGATTCCCCATTTCATCAGTACACAAATTAATTCGGTGGATCTAGACTTATGAGTATAGTGTTTCATAAAACATGCACGCCCTCTTTGCTTTTAAAACACATTTCATTAGTCTGATAGGTCTGCACAACAATTCACATGTTCCATGAGTTACAAGACCTAAGAAAGAATTACACTGAATATCATTATAGTCCAGTTATATATGTATATGCCCACGCTAGCCCCAGTTTTTCACAATTCCATTTTCATGCTCTCTTATTACTCCAAATAAATATTGTCAACAAATAAACAATTAACCACTGTGTGGGTATACTCTTGTCTTCATTTCATTCTAATGGTTTACATCTTTTTATTGTGTTTTCAGAAAAAAAAAAACACCACCTACATCCTACAGGCCGGTGGGGAAACATCATAAAGTAGATGAGGAAAAAAAGGAATTATGACTAGAAAGAGAAGGAAGAAGAGAGAGGGGCGGGGGGGGGGGAAGGGGGTTAGAAACCCAGCGCTGGTTATTATTGTGTTACTTGCGTACATTATCTTATGTCTTAAGTTCCTGGTGCGAGGCTATCTTCGGGTCCTGGGAGAAACTCCTAGTGAGTCAGAGCACCCGTAAGTACATGGGACATGTAAGTTCGTTAAATTCAGTTGATAAGAACTCCAATGTGGATTTCCAGGTTTTATCAAAGCGGGGGAGTCTATGTGATATGCTAGCTGTTATCTTTTTCATTCCTACTACCTCCCATAACTTATGCAACCAATCCATCCTGGTCGGGACGCCCTCTTTACCCCACCTAGCCAATATCACCTGTTTGGCTGCCCCCAGAGCCAGCGTAATAGCTCTTCCCCGGCATGATCCCAAGGGGTAAGTTACAGCATTAGGGAGGCCAAGTAGTATGTAACTTGGGAATCGTGGCAGATCGGTGTCATAAGTAGTGTTTATGTCAGGCAGTATGAAGTCCCAGAGGGCTGTATCCTGGGGCATTGCCACAGCAGATGGATCAGGGTGCCCATTTGGCCGCAGCTGCGACAACATTGAGCATACTCCCCTGGTTTACAGCACGCCACCCTGTCTGGGGTATAGTACCAATAATGCACTATTTTGAGGAACATCTCCTTACCTGCCGTACTGCAGGAGGAGGCTCTAGCTCTGTGTACGATGTCCTGCCACTCTTTTGGAGAAAATTCCCACGCACATTCTGTCTCCCATCTACGCTGCGCTGGTGTCTTACTTCGCTGTGTGGGTGTAATTAAAAATGCATATATGTCTGACAGTAAGCGTTTGTCTGAATGTCTAGTTATGAACCATTTTTCAAATTTCGTTAATGGGCGTCCTACATGTACGCTAATATGCGGTTGTGTGACCCAGTGCCTCAGGGCAAGATACTGCCAATACATTGTTTTAGGGCGACCGTAGCTCGTTGACAGCTGGGGGAAGTCCACTATCCTGTTCTCATCAAAGAGATCACCCACCCTTTTGCAATTGGCTTCTTGCCATGTAAGGTAACCTTGTCCAGAGCGAGCCGGCGGGAACTCCGGCTGACCTATGAAAGGGGTCAAAGGGGACATGGGTGTAGATAGACCCTGAGCCACCTGAACCTTATCCCATGCAGTCATCGTGGCCCACAACACCAGGGAAATGTAGACCCCCACTGGGTGGTGTTGTCTGGGAAGCCATGGAACCTTCCACATATGTATGCCCGCTATTGCCCGATCAATGAAGCACCAATGTTTTTCGGACATTTGCCTGTACCATTCTATCATAGGCCGCTTGGTAGTACCGCACCAAGTGTGGGACCCCCAGCCCACCATCCGCCTGTTTCAAGTATGTTTGTTGGTGTGCCATATGGGCCTTTTTCCCACCCCAAATGAAGTCCACCAAAAGGTGCTGCAATTTGGCCAGTACCTAAGGGAGGGAGTTGCAGCGGGAGAGTCTGCATTACATACAGTATGCGGGATAGTATAGTCATCTTTACGGTGGCCAGCCTGCCCAGTCAGGCAAGTGTGAGTTGTCTCCAACGCTGGAGTTCTGTCCGGCTGTTGATCAGTAGGGTGCCGTAGTTCTTGCGTGTTGTACGATCAAGCGTGGAGAATATTTGGAGGCCTAGATAGGGGATGCCCGACTCAGCCCACCCAAAGGGAAAGTCCGTTTTTAGCCGCCCTTGGTGTCGGTGATGGGAATGGTTAGGCTAAGAGCTTGTGCCTTTTGAATATTAATCTTAAAGCCTGAGACCCGGCCAAACTCAGTGAATTCCTGCATGAGTGGAGGTATAGAGGTGAGTGGTTGAGTGAGAAAGAGCACCACATCATCAGCGTAAAGGGAAATCTTGTGTTCCCTGTCCCCCATGTAGATCCCAGTGATTACGGCGTGTTGACGGATGCGCTCCGCAAAAGGCTCCATGTACAGAGCGAATAGTGGGGGTGATAAGGGACACCCCTGTCGGGTGCCTCTCCAGATCTCAAAGGGTTGAGACTTGACCCCATTCACACTAATTCTTGCCTCCGGTGCTTTATACGTGCTATTGACCCACTGTAAGAACCGCAGCCCCAAGCCAAATCTCGCCACGGCCAGGCTCAGGTATGGCCACCGGACCCGATCAAAAGCCTTCTCGGCATCCACTGACAGGAGCAAGGTTGGCTTCTGGGAGCGCTGGGTCTTGTCGATAAGGAGACACAATCGTCTGGTGCCGTCACTACTACCTCTTTCGGGTATGAATCCTGGCTGATCGGGATCCACCATCCCTTGCATGTGTGGTGCTAGGCGAGCCACCAGTATGCTAGTGAAGATTTTAAGGTCTACGTTCGACAAGGAAATGGGGCGGTATGGGGCACACTTCTTCGGATCCTTGCTCGGCTTTGGCAAGACCACAACGGTGGCCATGCGCATGGAGGGGGGTATGGTTCCTTCTTTGCTGAAGAAATTGAAGAGTCGTGTGAGTAGTGGGACCAAGCCCGGCGCAAAGGTCTTGTAGAATTCCGAGGAAAACCCATCTTCCCCCGGAGCCTTGCCCGACGCCAGTCCCTGGATCGTTCTCAGTACCTCGTCTGGCCTGATGTCCTCATCTAACTTGTCTGGCTCCACGGTCATGAGAGAGGCGACCTGTGCCTGAGCTACGTATGCCACCACTGCTTCCTCATCTAGGGAATCTGCCGTATAGAGAGCTGTGTATAAGTTTTCGAACTCAAGAGCTTGCACTGTATTACCGTGTGGGGTTTTGATCTCTACTATGCGGCGTTGAATTATCTGGGAACGTATCTGGCACGCCAATAGCTTCCCGGCCTTATTCCCCCCATCATAAAAGCGCTGCTTGGTGCGCAGAAGGGAGTATTCGCCCCTACCAAGGTCCAGTGCTTTCAGCTGCTTGCGGACATTTGTAAGTTGGGGGTGTGTCTGGACAGCACCCATACGGCGGTGCACCATCTCCAATTCTTTGACTTGACCCTCCAGTTGGCCCCTTTTTTCCTTCCTGTCCCGGTTCACTTTGGCCGCTATTGCGAGAAATTGTCCCCGAATGACCGCCTTCAAGGTGTCCCACAATAGGTGTACATTTGTGTGACCATCATCGTTGCTGTCCAGAAAGGTTTGTAAGGCCTCCTGGACTTCTTTAATGTTAGTATCATACGTAAGCAATTTATGGTTAAGTCTCCACACCCTATGTCTCTTACAGTCCCCTTCTAGCTGCCAAGAGAGGCTAATAGACGAGTGGTCTGAGAGCGATGTAGTGCCTTTGGTAGTGTCTAGTATCCCTAGAGTAATTCGTGGTGTAGTTAAGAAGAAGTCTAGGTGGGCGTAAGACTGATGTGCCGCTGAGAAGAAGGTATAGTCACGAGCCGTAGAATTACGCTGCCACCAGGCATCCACAAGTCCCACCCCCGCCAGCCACTGTTGCATTGATGCCGATAGCGCCCCCAGGTGACCCGTACTTTGCGTGGTTCTGTCGAGAGCAGGGTCCTGTACTATATTGTAGTCTCCCCCACTATAAGATTCTCACCTGAGGTTTCCAGGACCAAGCTTAATGCGTCCCGAAGAAACGCCTCTTGTCCCTCATTTGGCCCGTAAACTGATACCAGTGTATAAGTGTGACCTCCCACAACCACCCGTAGTGCCAGCAACCTCCCTGGTATTTCTGTCTGCACATTTAGTATCTTCCCAGAGAAGTGTGTCACAAATAACACTGCTAAACCCGCTTTCTTCCCTGATATGGATGAAAAGAATTGGCGATCAAACCAGCGAGACCTAAGGCGTGTCCAGTCTGTGCGTTTCAAATGAGTTTCTTAGCAGAAAGCATATATTGCATCTAATTTCCTTGAGGTATATCAGGAGTGCCCGTCGTTTTGCTGGGGAGTTAGGGCCCCGGACGTTGAGGCTCACTATTAATATGCTAGGGGGCGCCATTGGGACATTGTGGGTGTGTGTGTACGTCAAGCTGGGGTTCCCCTCCCTCCCGACTATCGAAAGCCCTTTCCGCTGGGCATCCTCTTGGTGATGGGGGCTACCCGGATCTTCCCAGGTGGGGGGATTCCCAGCCTTGTTCCAATAAAATAACTGTCCCTTCCCTCGTGTTGCATAGAGAGTGAGAGGGCCCTACCTCTAGCTGTGTTGGCCCCTCATTGGCAGGATGTCCCTCCCTCGCCATGTCCCAACCGTTCATGTCCTGTCTGGGCTGGGACTTATAAGAAGGCCCTGCGTAATGTGTAACCAGAAATCCCCTTCCAGGGTTGTGACCAGTCCTAGCAGCCTCTCGCAGTGTACGCAGCCGTGAGTTACCCGTGTATTCTCAGTTCCTAGCGGGGGGTAGCGTCAAAGAGACGCAAGAGAGAGAAGGAAAACGAAAAATATCTACGAAAGGTGAACTTAGAAAATGTCAACAACAAAAGACTGCCCATCCTTGGGCACCTATAGTGCCATTGCGCATGGGTCCATCTGGCCGGTGGCATTGCAGCACCATCTATTCGTACAATGAGTGTGAGGACGGGCTCTGCCCGCCATAGCCATTCTTATACATCGTCCCGGATCTGCCAGCAGCCGACTGGTTTCTATGGTCTGGCAGATGTGTTTGGGGCACCCTCATTCTGTTGCTTGGTCCCCTTCGCCGTCCCTGGCCTGCAGCTGCTTAATGAGTGCCTCTTGCTCCTTCTGACTTTCCTTTTCTGAGGGACGTGTACGTGAGTCCCTTGCAGTGCGGCGCCCTCTTCTTGGCTTCAATGTTTGCTCAGCTCCTTCGTCGCTCGGGTGTTTATCCTCCGAATCACCGGCCACAAATTCAACCCCCAGGGCTGTCTGCGCTTCCTGTAGGGACCTCACTGCATGCGTCTCTTTATTCCATACAAAGAGTAGTCTAAAGGGATGGCCCCATCTGTAGCGAATCTCATGATCCCGCAGGAATGTGGTGACAGGGCGCAGAGTCCTGCGTCGCTGGAGCTTTAGCTGGGAGAGGTCCTGGTAAATGCCAACTTGTAGGCCTCTGAACTGGATATTTGCCTTATCCCGGTTGGCTGCCATAATAATTTCTTTTTGCCGATATGAATGGAGGCACATGAGGATGTCCTGGGGCTGGCCTGGGTTTTTCGCCAGGCGGCCCGCCCTGTGCGTGCGATCCAAAACGATCTCCTGGCCCTCTAGTGCCGGGACAACGCATCGGAAAAGCCAGATCACAAAGTCCTCCAATTTCCCTGCATCTGCGCAAAGGGGAACTCCTTTAATGCGAAGATTAGAGCGCCGGGACCTATTTTCCAAGTCTTCAAGTCGCAAGCAGGATTCTTCATTACGGTCTCTTAGGTCCATCAGCTCCCGTGCATGCGAGTCGAGTTCTTCCTCCCTACCGTCACCTGCCTTTTCCAAGGTATCCACGTGGTCCCCTAGCTTGCTAATGTCCATCCTGACCTGTTTTAGATCCGTGGAGACCTCTTGGCGCAACCCCGCAAAATCGTCCCGCAGTGTGGTAAACAGTTGTTCCATGAAGCACCACGTGACGGGCTCCTCGTTCTCCTGGTCAGGCTGGCTTAGATCCCCTTCCCGGTTCTGAGAGGGTGGCAAGTCCGCAGCTTGTCCGTCCGGTCTTTTGCCCCCTGGTTTCTGTAGGAGGTCTTTGATGTTAGCCTCTTTCTTGGTACGGCTAGACATCATTTGGTAGGTCCCCCGGTGTATGCTGGGCAGAACCCAGGCCGTCTCCGGTTCCTTTGAATATGCTTGACTCCTGGTGGACACAGTCGGCGGTTCCCAGGAAGCCTCACCACGTGTGGTCCTATCCGTGGACCTTTGCCTTGCCGCCCCGGCTTCTGTCGTGCTATCTCTGCTGGGTCTCTCCGGCTTTCAACCTTGTAGACCAGTGGAGGCCTGGCCCTAGGGTGCTATGTGTCGCTGTCTTTTATAGGGGCTTCCGATAGATCCCCATAACCAGATGGCCCTGGCCACCTTCCACTCCCAGGGCGGTCCCCGGCTTCGCCTGTAGCCCGTCCCCACCACCTCCTCTAGGCCTGAATAGGACTCCGGGGCTAGGACAGGCCCGGCCGACCTCCGGCATCTCAATCGGAGTTTCCTCCGTCCTGCATGCAGTTGCGCTCTGGCCGGGGGCCTCGGGCGATGTCTCCTGGGGCCTGTGCTATGGGTCCTCTTTGCTGTGGCCGTGAAGCGCCACGTGACGGGCTCCTCGTGACGTGTGTTGCTGTGGCCTACCACGTACTAGCGCCACACGCGTGAATGCTCTAATACTGCCGACCCGAAGCACGCATTACGGGGTCTGGAGCCAGGGTAGGACTGAAGCTAGTTGCATCGCCGCCTTGCCGTGAGTATCTTTATTCTGTGCAGAAGCCGCGTGAGCAATCTCCACGTTCTGGTAAGGCACAAGCTATACGTATGGTAATGGCATTTGAACTTTCATCTTGTTACAGATCAGAGCAATGAAGTGCTCTGTAACCCCCGTCAGCAAAGCCCCACTTACCTAGGGGTGTGTTCGCATTAACATATACGGTGCTACTTGGCACTTTCAGTCACCTTTGATCACGGGGTCCACCACTTATGGAATACCATCACACCCATAGTGGGACCGCCTTGATTTACACAAACACATGTGATTTCCTTAACTCTGGTACTCGTATACCACTCACCGCATTTCTAGTTATATAAATAACCACTGTGTATGTGTTGCATGATTGCCTGTGTTCGTATGCCTGTCACGGTTATGCCTTGCGTGCGCCATGCAGATTGATGATGGCGCTTATGCCACAAGTACGCAATATAAATATGGAACACTGTATGAAGGTAACACCGTTTACCCCTGTCACCTTTGCGGTCATCGCAATAGACCACTGTGAATACTACCATGTTAATATTCAAGGTTACTTACCTTCTTACTATCACAAGCACCAGCTGTTAACCGACTAATAGACTTGCAGCACGAGCACCTGATCCACCGTATAGCCACTATCTTATTAGCTGAAACTTTACCTATTTCCACATTACTCGTCACCACAAGCATAATACATTCTTGTTTTTAGCAATTTCCAAACTAGACCTTGGTTTCTTGTTGTTTTTTTATCCCCTACCCTTCCCCTTCTCAGGTCTTCTTCCTCGGGGTCAATTGGACCCGGTTCACTTAACTGCATCTGGTTACTAGCTAACTATACGAATCCTTGTACCAGTATTGCGGTAGTGCTAGAGTACTATCAAATCCCTTTTTGGTCCTGATGAAGGGCCACCAGACCCATTAGGGGCTACTTTGGCATGAAACATGTCGACCCTATGCACCACACTAGCCCTATAGGATCATTACATCCAGCCAGGGCTTACAATTTTTAGCTAGGCTAGTGTTTCCTGGGAATAAATACATTAGTTAGGGATGCTCTAAACCTATTTTAGTCTTCACACTCACCGCATTACCTAGCCCACACACCTGCACTCACCCTACGGCTTTATCAACAAAAGATCTCTGCCAAAGAGCCCCTTCGCGGGTGCCCGTTGGGCATTGCAGCGCCGGCCCGACGAGGAGCAGGCCCAATGATGAAGCATGACATCCTTCGGGGTGTGTGAGGGCACTTTTTAGAAAGACCTGCCTTTCCCCTGCACCTTTAGGAACTACCTCTTGTGTTTCTCAATACTACTTAGGAGCATTTATACAGGACCTGCTTAAAAACGTTCCTGGTTCCTCTTGTTAAAGACGTGACTCAGGGCTCTCATCCGAA
This sequence comes from Calotriton arnoldi, assembly GCA_963921515.1. NCBI lineage: Eukaryota > Metazoa > Chordata > Amphibia > Caudata > Salamandridae > Calotriton > Calotriton arnoldi. The sequence goes on along the minus strand of CAWUFW010016946.1, from coordinate 155,553 downwards.
GCTAACCGCCGGTCCACCTGCGGGCTAAACTTGCGATCCTGTGAGCCCTGTCAATCCCACCTTCTTTTCCCGCAGGCCTCTCTCCTACTCTTCCATGGCAGCGCAGGCCTTTCTTTCGTGCTTATTAATCGCCCCCGCCGCCTCACTTCAATGCACAGCGGAGTGGACTACAGACTTCGCACAGGGAACACCCGGACCTCTCTTCCGGCCAGCAGTCAGGGAAGGCCCGCCCGGCCCTGGGCCCGCGATCCGTGCCTCTCTGTCGCCCACTTTCTGCCAGTCTGCTGGGCCTCAACACGGCACTCGCTGTCACAGGTACCACCCACTGGTATTGCGGCTTCGCTATGCTCCACACCCTGGGAGGGCCTCCGTCGCTCTGCTGTCTGGGGTTTTTGCGGCCCGCCTTAAGTAATGGTGGCCGCCGCTCCACCGGCCGCTCAGGTCCCGAGGTGTCTCCGTTGATTGTGCGGGCTGCAAGCGGCTCATCAAGCAGGTCTCTTCTCCTACACTGCAGCCACTTCTCTTGCAGGTCACTAACAGCCCGGAACGGCCACCAAAGCTGCTAAAATTTGGCCTCGTTCGGCGGAGCTCCGCTAGAGGGCTGGTACTCCGCTGCCATCTTGGCCACGCCCCCAACTCCAGTTCATTCATTTCATTTTTAAAGTGATTTATATGTCTGTATGTCTGAGTCCACCGGGGCATCCTGTTTTAGGATATTAACGTGGGATTTCAAGTGTCCTCATATTGTTTGAAAGTTTTTCTGTTCAGAGCCGTTGTTTCTCAGCCCTACACCAGTATGGTTACCTGTCAGGGAGTTGTGGGTGTTTATACAACAATTTATTTTCTAGGAATCATGAGCAGCCTCAGTCCTAGTGCACATCATTGAAATTAAAATTGCATTATATGGCGCTTACTACCCCTGATGAGGCGTTAAATCACTTTTCGGCAAGTAGCATACTACCCACAAGCCCAAAGTTAGAGCTCAGTCCATTGGTTATTGAGGCTTAAGGAAACCCTCCAATGCATTACAGTGTATTTGTGGTACACTAGTGACTAATGTGTGACCATTAGAGGGAGCTATGTGAGAAGCAAATAATTAAATAAAGCTTCAAGACAGACCGACATCCGATTTAGAGTAGTTTACATGAGCCGTCACCATAATATATCAGGCATGGAAGGAAGTCATTCTCAGTCATTTATTTTCAAGGTGGTGTACCATCAGAATTTTCCTCTCTTCCATAAATCGTTCTAAGAATGTGAAGAAGCTAACTAATTAAGATAAAAATCCTTTATAATAACAGCTATATGTTCAATGATTAACGTAAACATTTAAAGATGAAATGACACACGTTTTAAATGTGCAAACTGCACTATGCAGAATTAGGGCCTGGTTTAGATCTTGGCGGACGGGTTAATTTGTCACAAAGGTGACGGATATCACGTTCGCCGAAATATAAATCCTATTATATCCTATGGGATTGAGATTTATAGTTCGGCGGGTAGGGTATCCGTCACCGTTGTGACGGAGTAACCCGTCCGCCAAGATCTAAATCAGGCCCATAGTTATTAGAATAGGCCGCAGAAACGCTTAAATGGACGTTTTCTTTTAACTAGAAGTGAACTCGATATTGATGAAATGTGCGCAATGGAATTTAGAAGCTTGACATTAATGCGAGATGCTTAGAAATATTTGGCATAACTGCAGAATTTTCTGATTTAACAGATATATTAAATTTGCCAAGAAACATATTGTAATAAATAAACTTCCTATGTTACCTATATTTCACATAATGCTTGAATAGAATAATTGTACATTTTAAAACATTATTACTTGTTCGTGTTAATGAAATGTATTACTAAACAGTGTTTTTGCAAGTTGATGTTTCCCTTCTTTAGCATAGTTCCTTGTTTACCAATGAAACATTTAACATTAGAAGGTTAAACTGTGCTCGATGCCTACAGGAACGGAGGCTTATGAATTGGGAAGCTAAATACGTAAGATGTCTGTAACAAACCTAGTGATAAAACTTTGCAAGCTGCATATAATTTCATGGAAAAGGAAGAGCTGAACTCACTCTCAGACGAATGCTACTGCCTGATTGGATCCGAAGAAGGAAAGCCTGATACAATGGCTACAACATAATTTTTGTCTTTTAATATTAGTGTGTGTTCCTAGTTAGAGACGAGGAGACTAGAAGTCTAGAAGCTGAGAAGCTGAAACCCAGACCCATTTTCCCTTGTCCTTTTCTGACAGTTGTGGCTACTGCTGCGGCTGTTCATCCCTTGCTTTACTAATGATGCTCGATTTTTACAGATTGCTACTGCAACTGTATGTTTATTTGCTCGAATTATTGAGACTCGGCTGAGATCCATGAACTACTGTTAATGGGAAGTTCAGCTGCTTTAATTGGATTTTGAGCTTTATGCTCTCTTATCTCACTCTTTCCCTTTGAACGTGAACTGTTCATGATTTCTACTAATTCTAAGGGCCAGATGTACAAAGCTTTTTGAGGTCACAAACAGCTCGATTCTCAGAATTGGCCCATTTGCGACCGCAAAAATCATTTTTTAATGTACAAAGGCCTAATTTACGATTCAGTAACCTATTACGAAATCGCAAATTAGATTTGCGATTCAGTATTAGGAAAGGGCGTGTTTAGGGTGTCCCTTCCTAATTCCGAATCGTAGTGGTATGTGTGAATGTTTTACTACCGAAATGCAGTCGCAAAACATTCACATTTTACCACCTACTTCAAGTAGGTGATAACCCATTCGCAAATGGGAAGGGGTCCCTTAAGGACCCCTTCCCCTTTGTGAATGTTTGGAAAACATTTTTTAAGAGCAGGCAGTGGTCCCACAGACCACTGCCTACTCTTAAAAAATGAAAAGAAATCTTTTAATTTTTCCTTTTGAAACGCATCTCAAAAACAGGCTGGGAAGTAGAAGTAGAAGGACAAGCCAGGAGCTGTGGACTGGGACAAGGTGGAACAGACTGGGATCGGGACAATGGAAGTAAATGGAATAATGCTTGCAAAGACAAAACTATACAAGCAAAGCATACACTGTACAATAGAAGGAAATGTGGCAGTATAAACAGAAGAACGATAGACAAACTATCATAAAGTTTGTTTGCTCCTTGGAAAGTGATCTCGCTCTGAGGGGATATGATTATTTAAAAAGGCAAAGAGAAGTTAATCCTCTATTGTCTGGGAACACACACAGCAGCTCTCATGGAGGAAGAGCACTATGTGAGTCTCAGTGCAAAAGGCACAAAGTCTCGGAATCTCACTGGCAGTAATAATCATAATAACAATAATAATAATAAGAATAAATATTTTGATATGATTACAAGATAGAACAAAAGGGAATAGAGCAGGGAAGTCAGAAAATGGTACTGGGCTCAGGAAAAAATAGGGCCAGATTCTAACAAAAGGGGCAGGACTGAACTCAAAGTCTGCAGAAAGGAAAGGGGAACAGTTAAATCCAAGAAAGGCAAGCTACAAAAAAGAACAGGACTGAAACAATGAACACAAGGAAAGAGACAAGAATCAAGAACTAAGAATATGCACAACAACAAGGGCAGGTCAGGGACTGTGCCGACATACAGTAATAACTAAAACACTGGTATACAGAAGGAACAGAGAGGCAATAGCAACTAGAAACAGGCAAGTTGTCAAAGTAACAAAACAGGAAGCAGGGAGCAACAGATAAGACAAACCAAAGCATAGACAATTAAGGAACATGTTGAAAACAAGTTAGTGAAGCGAAGTTGATGCGAACGGGGCCTCAGCAAAAAAGACTGTTGTTAGCCGCAGCACATTGAGCTCCCAGGGTAGAACCAGCAAGATGCTCAGGGGAGGGACACATACTGGAGGATGAGGCAGGTGTGAGTCATCAAAAAGCTGCAGAGAATTAGGAAACTACCAATGAAGTGTAAGCTGCACAGGAACCTTGAGAAGGAAAGACTATCTAAAGACTATGGAATCATTATGGTAGACTGCAATCACATAAAGGGGAACAGGCAAACCAGGAACAGAGTGCGGCATGGAGTTGGGAGTGTGACAAGTCGAGGAAGTAAGTCTGAAAGAGTCAGTATATATGTAGGCATTAGGAAAGATTATGCTGAACTGAATGCCACCACTAGGACATGATTAGGGTAAGGTTTGGCAGTAGAAGAAACTACAAGTGAAAATCGAGATTAGAATGTAATATGGAGCAAGGTGTGCAGCATTATGGTGACCGTTCTGGAAAGGTCAGAAAACCCCTTTCAAAGGGCCATGGGGCAAGTAGGGGCTACTGGCCCCAACCGCAGTGAATGAGGCCTTTTCCTCCTAATGTCCCGGGGCCCGGCCTACTATGGATCCCCAGTAACTGGGACAAGTAGCCCTTCTGCACTTGACTCTCAGTTGCAGCTGTGGTCGAGCAGTCAAGGCTCCCTTGGGGAGGTGAAGGTACAGGGCTGTGAGCACGACTCACAACTCAAAGTGCAAAAAGTATGAGCACTAAGTGAATGTCCAGTGCATTACTCACTTTTATAGATAAAAAGAAGTATTTTTATTTCTAACTTTATCCATGCAAAGGTATACGACATTCGAAAGAAATAGCACAATCCCCCTTGAGGTCGGGGCTCTAGTAGTTATCAGGCAAATACCTGTCCCACCCTCATTCATGTAAGGTGTTTGGGTTAAATTCCCATTTACTGGTAGCTGCATCCAGGGAATGCAAACTATTAGGCCATATTCAAGATTTCTCCTTTTGACTCTTTAGAAATTAGTCAAAAGTGTCTATGGTGCCAAGCACCATTAGCAGCAAGTCCCCAGTGCCCAAAAACCTGGTTCCAGTCTTTCCCGCTCAAGAATACCGCAGTGTTCAGCGATGCAATGAGTGCCCTCTCCTCGAGCGCTCATAAGTTCAGATCCTGTACAGCAAAGTTGGGCTGCTCAAGAGAGACACAGCAGCAGCCGGCGGTGCAGTCTTTCTCAGTTGAGCAGCACTGCCAGTCTGTTCCAGTGAACAGAACTGCTCCAGCTTGGTGAACACAAAAGGTAAGTTGCTCTTCCCCTTTTCACTGGAGGAGGTGGGGATTCTGGTGTGATCCTCTGGCTCCCGACTGGAGCTCCAACGAGGGGATGTTGTCCTCAGCGGCATCTTGGTGAACCTCTGGCACTTTGTCAGGTGCCAATCACAGCATTTGAGTTCAACCCGCTGGTCACAGCAGTCTTCCTCCCATCCGGACAATGACCTGAACCTTATGCCAAAGTGATACTCGCAGTCTCTCCTGGTATAAGGGGTTGCCGTGGTAATAAGGATCCAGGTGCAGACTCACCTGGAGTCCTGCGCTCCTGGCCCACAGTCAAGTCACCGGTGAGCCTCTCTGGCAAACAGGGTCACCACAGCGGTGCCCCTTGGTGTGGCCTGGTGCTTTCCATACAGTGCTTCTGATGTGGCTCAGAACAATGCAACCCTCTCTTGCCATATGAGGGTCACAGAGCCGATACTGCACATGGGCAATGGTATGATCGGTGAACAGCCTTACACCTCACTCAGGGAATCCTCAAGCAGGGCTCCCTACTGGAACTCGCTCCCTCTAACGCTCTCCTAACCCTCACAGGGCGCACTGGTCTTGGCAAGCAGGTAGGCGATGGTGCTCCAGGCCAGGTGATCTTGGTGTCCCGAGTAATGTCCCCTCACCCAGCCGGGAGACTTGCAGGTCTTGGCCCCCAGGCCTGGTTGCAGGCAGATGTTTTGCAGAGCTTCCCCTTCTCACACAGCCCATCTGGATGCTTGGCAGATGACACATTTTTGGGGACTCAACCTCCCCTTCTTATAGTCCTTTTCCAGACACCAAATGTGATTTAGGTTACGAGTCTTTGAAGATTTATGTTGGGGTTCAGCTTCTTTTGAAGTGGACACTTCTCTCTTTCTTCTTTTCCTTATGAAAGATGTCAGTCACAGCAGGTAAGACTCCGAAGCTGATTGTCCCACAACACAGTCCATGAGAGTGACCAGAGGTCACACCTGGATGCCAGACACAGTGATATGCATCAAAAGGTTAATCCCAGCCTCCCAGCCCTACCCGTTATGATTCTCTTATCAGTCCCATCTCCCTTCCTGAGATGTGTCCAGGCCCCTTTCTTGTGATCTATAACTGAATCAAAGAGCAGTCTTTTGAAGTGTAAATGGAGGCTTTTCTTTTTCCCTCCAGTGTGTGTCCCTCCTTGCTCACAGGAATGCAGCACCACACAAATATGTCTAGGGGAATTCCTCTATTCCTCATGTCTTCACCAGGCAGGTCTGGGCTTCCCAAAACGGAACCCAGGGTCCTCCATATAATGTACTATTGCAGGCACAATGACTTAGTGTTTATTCACAGCCCACTTACTGTTCAGTGCTAATACCTCTATGCATTGCATTATACCCTTATATGTACACATACATTCAGTACACTCAGTCTGCGTGCACTGTTCAGCACTGAAGCTTTATCTTCATTTTACCAGGGTATGTTATTTACAAACACACACTCTGCCACCACACACACATTCACCATGTGCGCGATGCACATTACACCCTTCATGTATTGGACTTCACACAAGCACACATACACCCAGCACATACTTTCATTGAACATGCACAGCCCAGCACTACAACTGTTATTTCATGCATTCCTCACAGGCATACATCCACTCAGCACATGCAATATTCCCACATGTGCTACACAGTACTGCTCTACCTCTGTACTGTACCCTTCCCAGGCACATATACAACCATGCAGTCACTACTCCTGCGCTATGCAACACTCCACATCTACGTCATGTAGGCCAAGGGTGAGTTAAGCACACAGCAGCAGAACTTTTAAAAGGTGAGTGAGCATGTAGGCCTCACTCGAGTGACACCAGGTAAAAAATTCCTGCTCCCTACTGTTGAATACTACATGGTTTGCTGCCACCACCGCATGTGTGTTGCTTAACTCCTGGTGCCTTCCATTACTATGAGAATAGCGCTTTGGGGACTTTCCCGGTCCAATAACACCGCAATCTATGAGAAAGACCTATGTCATCGTTCACATGTATGGTCCGTGTTTGACTATAACAAAAAAGACAGCATTAGTGGTCCAGACAACAGTACAGTTGGGTATTCAGGGCAGGGGAACAAGTCTTGACCATGCAGAGAACTTTTCCATCCCAACAGTCAGGTCTAAAGGCAGGAATCTTACAAGGCATACATGAGCGCCATCTAGTGGCTGAAGAAGAGAATCCTGACAGGAAGTCTGTGTGTGTGTGTGCGTGAGTGTGTGTGTGTGTGTGTGTGTGTGTGTTTGTGTGTGTGTGCGCATGTGTGTGCATGTGTGTGTCTAATAACCCAGTCTGATCTGTATTTGGAGCATATATGCATGCTAGCAAAACATTGTCCTATCCAACCTACTCTCTATTATGACTTATATGTGTTTTGTATTGTTCATTATCCTGTCAGCAGCAAAAAGGGGTACTCCAGGGCTTAAGCATATTGTACAAAAGTGGGTTACTGGTTGAGGGGAGGTGAAACCCTTTTCAAGCAGCAACAACAATTATTCTCAGGGTGAAGTCACAAGCACACCCTAATTTAACCTGTGCTCAACCCTCCGGTAGTTTGGCACAGAGCAGTCAGGATTAAATAAGAGACAATGTGTAAAGTATTTGTGCAACACTTCAAAAAGTACCACAATGAAAACACACCACAAAAAGATCCCACACCAGTTTAGGAAAATACTGTCATTTGTAATAAATAACCCAAGACCAAAAAGACAAAAATCCAGCAAGTAGAACCAGAGATATGTAGGTTTACAAATGTCAGCAACTATAGCGCCAACAAGCACAAAGTTCAGTCCGACTGCAATGGAGCACGGGCCGACTACAGGGACCCACCTAGATCCACTGAATACAGTACCTTAAATACTGGCACGTGGTCTGCGCAGCATTGCTTTGCAAGATTTGACATTGTCCGGAATCGGTTCCGATGAAGCTGTGCAGCGAGGGTTGGTGGACTTTACGTTGCGTCGGTTCCTGTGAGCTGTGCATCGTAGCTTGGCGGGGCTTTGCGTCAGTTCTGATGAAGTTGGCAGCAGTGTGACGAGGCTTGGTGAGGCTTTGCATCACTTTGCATCAGTTCCACTGAGGCTGGTAACTGCGCAACGAGGCTTTGTGGGGCTTCGCGCCACTTCGTGTTGGTTCCGATGAAGCTGGCAGCTGTGCGGTGAAGCTTTGTGGGGTTCGCGACGCTTCACGTCACTTCGCGCCAGTTCCAATGGGGACCACAGCTGGGCTTGGCAGAGCACCTTCGGGGCTATTTCCAAGGATCCAGGATTTGGGTGGCACCGCTTCGAAGGGCAGGACTCACAGATGGCAGGGTCCAGGTGCTGGGTTCAAGGTTGTTGGAAACCTGTTATGTCCCTGAGATTTCTGATCAGGAGGCCACCCAACCACCCCTTGCAGTCACTCTGGGGTCCTGGGTTCAGAGATGGAGGTCCACTCCTTGTCACCCAGGCAAGAGGGCATCAGGCAGCAGGTACGCACAGCAAGGCAGCAGTCTTGCAAGGCAGTATTCCAGCAGGGCAGCAGTCCGCTAGAGTGGCAGTCGTTTCAACAGCACAGCAGTCCTTCTTCCTGGCAGAGTATCAACAGGTCCAGAAGAGTACTGAAGGGTTGGTGTCTGAGTTCCAATATTTATACCTGGTGCCCTTCCTCTGGAAGGTGGGAGAAGCTTCTAGAGGTTTCCCTTTGATTTGAAGTCAACAGGAATCCTGCCTTCCCTGTCCTGGCTCCAGATTAACTACAGGGGGTATGCAGCCCTTTGTCTGGAGGCAGGACAAAGTATATTCTAGTGTAAGTAAAGCCTCCAGGCATTAGTCACTTCACAATGACCTACTTTGAGTAAGACTTTCCAAATTGATTTTGATGGTTGCTCCCAAAGTTTGTTGTCATTGTCTCTTGTCTACACTGTAATCAGTATTTCTATTTGTATGTCTTGTGTAACCTTTTGAGCACCAATTATATATTGTATATTGTATTTTTGTATTATCTATGTTTTATATGAATACTTTGCAATAACAAATGATTTTCCAAATAATTGTTGAGGGTACCTCATTATTATTTTTTCTGCTTTATTTGTATTGAGTGATTGTGTCACAGTATCATTACTGTCTTTTTGTTCTTTCGTATAAATCACCCCCCTGAACAATTGTAGTTGTTACTTTCTAAAAGGGGCATTTTCAAAAATGTAATTTAAAATCCGAATTTACCAGAAGAGAGGATTTTTCATTCCAATTCCAAAGATGCCAAACATGAACTGGCACCTGTTCCCATTTGGAAATTACAGGTTATTAAATGTAATATGGTAACTCATTGTTATCCTATGGGAGAGGTAGGCCTTGCAGTGGTGAAAAACAAAAATACACTGCACCCTGCCCTCTGTGTTGTCCTGGGGCTACCCTGGGGGTGACTCATATGTAATAAAGAGGAAGGTTTTTGGGCCTGGCAAAAGGTATATTTTGCAAGTCAACCTGGCAGATTAAAACTGCCCACACAGGCTGCAATGGCAGTCCTGAAACTGGTTTGAAGGGACTACTTAAGTGGGCAGCACAATCAGTGCAGGCCCACCCATAGCATTTCATTTACAGGCCCTGGGTACATGTAGTACCACTTTACTAGGGACTTATAAGTAAATTAAATATGCCAATTGGGGATAAGCCAATGTTACCATGTTTTAACAAGTGAAAACATGCACTTTAGCACTGATTAGCAGTTGTAAAGTGCACAGAATCCTAGGCCCAGAAAAACAAGATCAGCAAAAATGGAGAAGGAAGGCAAAAGGTTTGGGGGCGAACTACCCTAAGGCTGACATATCTAACACATATTACGTTCCCTCTCGCAAATGCCAAACATCCAGAATTATATACTTGCCCCGTCCATCATTTCTTCAGCAGTAATATGAGTATCTTGCACATATTCTATCCGAAAGCCCCTCCTTTTCAAGTATATATGTACCTTAAATCTCTTTGTGGGGTGATTCATCTCCCTTAAATTCCATGTGGGAAACATGTATTTCGTGTTTAGTGTCATCTGTGCAAAAGTAGTCCCATAACCTTGCAGAACTATGTGCGTCCAATACCCATGAACTTCTTCCTTTCATATCTTCTCCCAGTTTGTTAATGGTTATCCTAGAATGCCCAGTTTATATTAATGAAAAAACAGCTTGTTAGTAGACCAAACTTTAAGAAGCCCCAAAAACGTGAGCCCACAGCTCATGAAAACCATAATCCTATCCAATAACAAACTACTATCCATTTCCCTCAGGCCATCTTGTGGAGTAGGAATGGGGTGGGAGGTCATACTTCCAGTGTCATCAGCCAGCCGTACCCACATAGAAGGTAATCATCCTTGCATTCCAATGTATCCTTAATCCATATGCAGCACTATACTTATTACCGCATTTCCTTCTGGCAACGTCTTCCATGATCACAGGAGTGGCTTGATGCACTGCATCGCTGTACATCCATGACTGATCTGATTCCGAGTCCTGCAATGAAGATTCATCATCTATGGCTGCCACTTTAAGGATTGATGACCCTCCCTCACACTCAATGCAGTGATCCCCACATTTTATTCCTTCTAAATTTGTCTTTGGGTGGGTTTCTTTGGCAGCTTGCATCAGGATCTGCTTTTTCCTATCATTCTCCGCTGCACCGTTCTCATAGAACGCACCCTTCCTTTTTATGATTATTGTCATTTAGCTTAATACTAATGTTTCTAAGGGTTAGTGAAGAAAACTTGTACTGGGCATCAAGTGCATTATGTTTCCTTTTCACTCCTGTTAAGAGTTCCTTTGATATTGTACAGCGATGGTGTAACCTTGGAATATCAGTATCGTTGTTGGCTATAAAATGCGCTTTCCCCCTCGCTCATTGTAGTTTCAAGTCTCTAGCTCCATAACTAAATAGCAGGACCACCACTGTCGATTTTGGAGGTTGTGCCTGTATCCACTGCCCCCTTTCTATAGAGAATAAATTAGATAGTTTATGAGGGGCCACTTCTTTCTTTTTCATTGTTCCAGGTACATTGTCATATCATGACATTAGGCTTCTTCTGGTAAGCCATTTATGTGAATATTGTTCTTTCTGGAATCACTTTTTGAATCTTCAGCTCTGTAGTCCAAGATTTATTTTCTCTCTGACCATCAAATTCTGCATTTTTTAGCATAGGTTTTCTGTGGTAGGCTGTAGTTCTATTGAGTCCTCTGTCTTCTTGATATGATTTAGTAACACAGTATGGGACCAAACTGTGAAGTATTTAGTCCTGTCCTCTATTTCTATTATGAGGAGGGAGTCCATTTCATTATCTTGTGTTTTGTATGACTCACAATGCGCTAGTTGCACCGTCAGGTGCTGTTCGCCTCAGTCACCTCTGTTAACTACATGGCAACATCCATTTGTGAATTTGTGCCTGCCTGTGTGCCTGAAAGTCCTACTGCTCTGGGTGTTCTAAATAGAATCTCAGTCTTTCATGATCAATGAGCTTTCTTCCATGCCCCTCCCATCATTATTAGGGGTCCCAGACATAAACTGCATGCCCTTTCCTCTCTGGGTTCATTAGTAAACCCTCTCCCAAATGCTTAGAGCTCACCTATATATTAGTGATGGGCTTGTACTTCACTTGCAGCTGAGTCACCTCAATATTTTCATTTTGCCGTTCCTGCAAATGGCTGCTTTTCATGGTTTTAATGCCCACTTTCTTGCTTCTCTTTTACAAATTCTTTCCTTTATCTTGCAGGGCACATCCTTATTTCCCTATTGTCTGATTTACCTGTCTGTTATTTATCTTACATGACACCTTCAGTTACAGGAGCTTGCTCAAATACTCTCCAGACTCTCATAAGCCTTTTCCTACCTCTACTCTGCTCCACTTGCTTGGTGCCCCTTTATTATGTCACACCTCGCCTCTTTTGCCAGCTCAGTCACAACTACCTGATTCTCCTGCAGTCAGCAAGGATCCTTCAAGAGGATCATCAGAAGATCTCTGCTCCTTGAGCCAGCCTCAGCATTCAGTCTCTTTTTACCTTTCTCTAGGGCTGCAGTCGGGGAGTCTATTTAGCTGTTCCCACTCAGCTTCCACCACCATTTTGGGGGTCTTTGTCTCCAGCCAAATGGTTCAATCCTAGACCTCTCCGCAGCCTTCGACACAGTCTCACACTGCACCCTAACCAGCAGACTCCACAATGCAGGAATACGGAACAAAGCCCTCGACTGGATCCGCTCATACCGCTCATTCCGCTCCGGCAGAACGCAGTGGATCAGACTACCGCCCTTCCTCTCGGAGCCCATACCAACAACCTGCGGAGTCCCCCAAGGATCCTCCATCAGCCCCACCAAGTTCAATGTCTACATGGCCCCCCTCACTTCCATCGTCAGAGCACACGGACTCAACATCGTATCATACGCAGACGACACACAACTCAGCCTCTCACTATCCAACGAACCCATCATCTCGAAACTCAACTTTCAAGAAGGAATGGAAGCAGTCGCCAGGTGTATGAAGAACAGCTGCCAACAACTGAACACAAACAAAACCGAAGTACTCATCTTAGGCCCACATCGTGATGCCTGGAACGACACCTGGTGACCCCCCGCCCTCGCGAACCCACCCCCTCCCACGGACCACGCACGCAACCTCGGAATCATCCTGGACTCCGAACTCAAAATGGACCGCCAGATCAACGCTGTCACCTCTTCCTGTTTTCTCACCCTCTGTCTCCTACGTAAAACTCTCAACTGGATCCCCCTCAAACACAGGAAAACCAACACCCACACCCTCATCAGCAGCAGACTGGACTACTGCAACACACTCTACGCTGGGATCAACAAGAACCTCACCGCAAACTTCAGAACATCCAAAACGCAACCGCCAGACTAGTCCTCAACCTACCGCGCCTTTGCCACATCACCCAATACCTGTGGGCACTACACTGGCTCCCCTTCGAGAAAAGAATCACCTTCAAGCTTCTCACCCATGACCACAAAGCCCTCCACAACACCGGCCCCGCCTACATGAACCACCAACTCTCATTCCTCGCACCCGAAAGATCCCTCCGCTCAGCCCAGCTCTCCCTCGCCACGGTACCACGCATCAAGAAAACCAGAACAGGAGGCCACTCCTTCTCCTTCCTCGCGGCCAAAGCATGGAACACCCTCCCGCTCCACCTCCGCCAGACACCAACTCTCTCCAAGTTCCTGAAGGACCTCAAGACCTGGCTCTTCGACGAATCACCATGAGCGTCTGGCACCTAACGCACCCTGATGGGCTATGGTATCTGATAATTTTCTGCGCCCCCCTCCCACCCCCCAGTGCCTTGAGACCCTTCCGGGTGAGTAGCTGCGCTTTACAAACCCTGATTGATTAATTGATTGAATCAGCTCCCAGAGACGTATAAAGCATGGGCAAAGTGGGCAATTGCCCAGGGCCTCCACCATTTAAGGGGCCCTTTGGTATAGAGATGCTTCTTAGTTTTTCTACTATCATTGATTTTACTATCAGAAGATCTGCCTCTACGTCTGACTCTTTCTCTCTCTATCTAGATCATTTTTAAGGATTTTTGGGCCTCAGGGAAGACACATTTCAGCTGTTTTGAGTGAAAGTCTAAATATAATATAATACTGTTTGGCATTATCCAAACTTGAATTATTAGACAATAGGTAATAAAAATCAAAGTTGTTCCGAACAGGGAGTCCCAAAATATGTCTTGCCCAAGGGACCCAATAATACTTAAGATGACACTGTGACGGCTCCTACACCCTACACCACCACCTTAGCTGTGCAAGCAGCCCACCACTCTTCAGCCGGAGATCAAGGACCAGCAGGTTAGAATTGTAGGATTTTTTAAAGTGCGGGGCAGCCGGCAAAGAGCTTGAACTCACAAGTCTCACTCTTTGTGCTAACGGCCACACCTGCCGACATTCAACATTCATTCACACCTCTTACTATAGCAACAGTTAGGAAATATTTTATTCTTGTCCACTTGTGCGAACTCTTATTAATAAACTGTTCATAAGACAAGTATGTAAAACAAGTGGCTAGGAGAGCAAATATTAATCTCATTAATGATGCCAGATGTACCATCAGTTTTCGAATTATAAAAATTTCTTTGTGACAATAACTGGAGGCGAGTCAACTTGTTTTTCTAAATCTGCAAACATTAGGGAACACAAAAAGACCAAACTTTATTGTGTGATAGCAAGGCAAACTATACAGATGCAGAACACAATTTCAGTTATTGCTCTGTAAGTTAAAAGGCTATATGGAGACGGTGTACACACACACACACACACACACACACACATGAGTATTCTGACAAAAAATAGAAGTGTTATTTTTAATGAATACAAGTGTTTTAAATGCTATTTATTTGTGACATATATGTTTATTTAGTTTATCTTAACCTTCGGCTAATCTTAATAATGTATGCATTTCAAATGCTTATTTCAAATATAGTTTTCATTAAAAACCACCATCAATATTTTACACAAGTTGCTGGTGCATAATCATAGATACAATAATTTATGAAAAAACAGCTTCTTGATGTAAAATTTAAGTAACCCAGTCAAGAAATGTATTTTAGATTTCCACACAATTCAGGGATCCTTGAGCATGCAGTAAAGGTAGGGTTAGATTTAGAACCGAGAGGATGAATACTTACCACAATAATTACCATAGTAGCCCCTTTGGCAAATGCACTCACAAAGATCACCATCCAGATAGCCTCTATTGTGGCAAAGTTTCCCACCACAACATTTTTCTCTGTTTGGTTGTTTGCTGAGAAAAGCTGTAATAATTCAGAAAGTAAGTCATGTTCAACTAAAAAAAGGCCATTACTTTACATTTTCATTTCCGTTTGCTGTCTTTTCTAAGGGTCAGATGTACAAAGCCCTTTTGGAGTCATAAACCCTGCATTCAGAAAAATCACAGGGTTTCTGACCCCAAAGGGTTTACCTATGTACTGAAGCCATTTTGCATGCCAGAAAAGCCTTTCCAACTCACAAAATGGGTTTTGCGATTCATTGTGAATCTCAATTAGGAGGGGGAATGAAAGTGGTGACACCTCCTAATTGTGAGTCGCAATGCTATGTGATTGTTACTGACACTTCAAAGGAGGTGGTAACTGATTTGCAAAGGGGAATTGTGTCAGAAGCTTTAGTGGGCTGTGGGAGGTAGGCAGTAGTCTAGAGGACTACTGCCTACTCCCCTAATGTATTCCAGAATGGGATTTTTTCTAAAAGTATCATTGGTTCCTTTAAGGAACACAGACAGCCTAAAACAACTTTCCCAATGCAGGAAAAATGCAAACACAGGCATGGAAAAATAAAAAAAATGGTGGTCTGCTGTTCCTTGTATACCACTGTACCTGTATTTGTAGCCAATCACAGGGGGTGGTCACAGATAGCGAATAGTCTAGTTTAATTCATTAGGCAGGTTATTCTGCAACCCCCTGCCACTGGATATTTTGCAAAGCAGCCTATTAGTATATATATCACATTGTAAAATTAAAGATTGGTTGCAAAAGAGGGTACGCAATTTGCAAACACTTTTTGTGACCATTCTGTTGCTACATCTGGCCCTAAATATGTTACACTGCTGTTCCATAAATATAAAATGCATATTATTTTGCACAAGTCACTTCCAGGGATGTATGCATAGCAATTGAGTCCAATTCACAGCGAACACAACAATGCTCAGGGGGACTCATAGATCAAAGATTGTTGTCAACATTGGGTGTCCCCAAATATATAGACCCTAAAAAAAATGCCAGTAGGTGCAATAGAAATACATTGATACAAAAATAAACTGAAGTTCTGCCTGACTGACATATCCCTTATGGCCCAACCACTTGTTGCATTGTCTCTGATGTTTCAGTATGTTCTTAGTTTAGGTCTGCTGTCACTCAATAGTATATCAATATTTTGGTATTAGATGGCTCAACATTAGTTTGACTGACTCCTGATAACAGATTTAACAAACGATAATCACAGTATTCGTATCGGATCACTGAATGGATTGTCAAAGTCAGCGTACCGTGATATGGCTCTGGTTCGTCACAGTAGGCACACTGAGATGGCTCAAAGATTTTTAATATTCTTGAGTTAATGGTGCAATGATCTCCGCAGCATTTATACTGTATGAGTTCAAGTTTTGGAACAGTGTTGCTGGTAGGTGATTCCACTATGTGGCACATCGTTTATTTGGGACACCATAATACTTTGACAAATATTGTTATTGTACAGAGGTTTAAAATGAGCATGTCAGTCTGGTCATCACAAGACAGCTGGCCGAAGTGACATGCTCTCCTTAAACTGACGGGCCCACCAATCCTCCCTGCTGGTGCCAATCAGCAGCAATAGCCCCACCCTCAGACTCTCCCCAGGTACCAGCATAAAAAATAAAATGGTAATAAATTCATTTTGCTACTATTTTATTTTTGTTAGCTGTGCTAGCAGCAGGGGAAGTCGGTGACGCTCCTCCGCCCTAACAGAGGAGCCACTGCTGCTGTTTAATATATTCAGGCTCTTTCCATATGGAAAGTTGGAGACAGGTGGTGCAAATATATCTAAATAAACAAATAGAATACATTTAAAACAATGACAAGGACCAAGACCTGGCCCATAAAGCCTCTTCAATCGAATCATCATCCAGTGACTTCGCCGTTAAAATGAAGCTGACCATAAGTAAAAACCTAGAAGGCTATTTAGGGTATGGCAGAGTAGAAATCCCTCCATAAATTGGTGGGGTTGTCACCCGATCATACCAGCCCCGTTTAGATATAAGGGAACTGTTGAATGTGTGCCAGTGAGACCTCCACTAGCTCCAATGGGGCACAATAACTGGCAGTGGTCCAACTCTATAGGGCCACTGCCTTTGCAGTGTTAGGAAGTCCATCCTATTTAAATAGGACCTTGCAAATCATTGGCCTTTATGCACATGGAGAAAACTGCCTTCACATTAGGGCTGGTATTTTTGTTTCTCAGACACAAATTGCTGCTTCCAGGGTCAGATTCTGAAAAACAGAAAAAACAATGCTGAAAGGACCTCTACAACATAACGTTCTGTCAGGTATACATTTCACAAAACAATCCCGGCTGATACTGAAGTGATCTCTAAGTAACACGTACTTCTTTGACTCCTCGTCGGACGCCTAGGACTGGCTGGAGTGCCTGGGACTGGCGGGCAGGCGTGTATCCTCAGACCCACAGGTGAAAAAGCACCGAAGCAGGGGTAACAATGGAAGAGGAAAGACCAAAGGAGCGACTCATCCAACCGCGCACAAGACTGCCCCCGACCTGGAACAAATAATCCTGGAGCGTCAATCAAGTCAGCGAACAAAAAAGACTCTGTTCACTCACGGCCTGAGGAGCCCGAATCGCTGACCCATCTTAGTGGTGACACCGCAGACCTCCGAGGAGATAATATGAACAACAGCCGGCCAGTAACTGAACAGATGCAGGCCCATGAATCTGGATGCAGAACTCGTATGGACCACAATTATTATCATTGCCATTCCGGCAAGTTCAGGTCGTGAAACTGGACCTCCATCAGTAAAGGCATCAGAGAGGATATACCATGTTGCAAAAGACCTGACTACTCCATCTGCCTCACACCTGTTGTTACAAGAATCTCTCAATATGGCAACACAGAGGCACGTAAGCGATTACAACACTACACACACGACCCCCAGCTAACGCCGCCATATTCGACACCCACCATGACACAATGTTGTAGTTTGGGATGGCCCTCGTTCTGTGTCCGCTCTAGTGAAGTTGCACATGTTGTAGTGCTGAACCCCCATTTTTCTCTTCCCTCCGCACCCCCAAAAGGAGAAGCCAACACCCAAAACCCTGTACAAGCAATCGCCCTCTTTTTAGCCGAGATGAGCCAGGCCACATGCTGCCTACGTTCAACGAACACACACATAAGCTCAAGTCATGACGCAAGCTAACATCATTACTTGGAATGTGAGAGGCATACATATATCATCAAGATGATACTCCATATATTCGTACCTACAGTGCAGGGCAACCAGTATAGCGCTCCTGCAGGAAACCCACCTAACACAAATATAGGCAAAGCGCCTGCGACAATGTTGGCAGGGTCAGGTGTTTAGCAATAACTACTCTTCCCAGGCGGGGGGGGCTCTGATACGGATCAAGGCAGAACCCCCTTCGAAATGGAAGAGGTAAAAGTAGACGAGAGAGGTAGATATGTTTTTGTACAAGGCAGGTTAAACGGCCAAGGTATCCTAATAGGTTCCACATATGCACCTAACACTCAGCAGACAGCATTCCTTCACCATCTCACGAACGCCCTGGCACCTTGGAGTGGGATCCCCTGGCTATTGGTTGGAGACTTCAATTCTGTGCTGGACACCTCACTAGACCGCTCATTTCTCCATCTGACATGCACAGCTGCCTCATCGAACGCCCAAGCGCTGAGTACCTGGCTTACCCATTGGTCCCTAACAGACGTGTGGTGAGCCCATAACCCTACCACACACATATACTCGTTCTACTCTCACACGCACGACCTGCATGTCAGGCTAGACCGCATAGCAGTCTCACCTTCGCTGTCCAACAGACTGACTACCTGGGGCACACGCATTCCAACCACAACCCCCAGCGTATGCAACTTAGCTGGGATATAGGTCCCACATCGGTACCTACCTGGCGCCTTCAACCTGCAGCACTGGAGGACCAAGCATTTCGGACCTCCCTGGGAACAGCCACAGCGGAATATTTTGGTGTTAATGCGGGCTCCATTCGTAACACACTTTTTGAATGGGAAGCATTTAAGGTAACCATTAGTGGACATAGTATGGGTCTCACATGGAACATGTGCAAACAATTAACGAAGGATGTGGGACAGGTGGCGAGCGAGCTGTTACGATATGAAACTGAGGCGGCATCAAGAGCAGACAGCAAACAGAGGCTAAACGCGAATCGAAGGGAACATATGGAACTACTAGAACGACTGAGGTGCCTGAACTACACTGCTCACTCAGCACGCACACACTCAACTTCAGATAGACTGGGAAGACTGCTGGCATGGCTGCTCTGCCAGGAACAACCAAGACACCCGATACAGGCAAAACGCACAGCAACAGGTCACATAGTATATACACAGCGAGAAATACACCCATGAAATGACAAGACACTATGCTGCACTCTACGAATCCACCACTCACTATGACCAGAGCCGTGTAGGCACCTTTCCGGAAACTGTACACCTTGTCACCATAACACTCAAGCAATGCGCAATGCTGGAGGACCCGAGCAGCTATAACAGCCCTGGCAACAGGGAAGACCCCTGGCCTAGATGGCCTACCCGCAGTATATTACAAAACAAATGCAACATCCTTGACCCCACACCTACATGCCCTATACGGTGCTGCATTGGAATGACTCGCCCTCTCGAAATCGTTAAATGAGGCTCTCTTAGTCTCGCTCCCCAAGCCTGACAGAGACCCGAAAGACTTAAGTTCATACTGCCCCTTGGCCTTACTAAACACAGACTACAAAATATTTGCGAAACTACTAGCTGACCGGTTGGTGCCCCTGGTCCCATCTCTAGTACACGCCGACCAAAACAGATTTGTACTGGCCCGCAACACCTTGTTCAATCTGAGGCATTTCTTCAGGGTGGCAAAATACACAGTAGAGCGGTGGCCCAGCTCCGGCTGTCTAGTAATAGACATGGAGAAGGCCTTCGAAACTCTAGAATGGAGACATCTGTTCGATGTGCTGCCGCGCTATGGAATTGGGGGCACTTTCCTCGCCATGGTCAAATTACTGTACAACGAGTCAACAATGAGGGTACAGACAGGACCATATATCTCGGACCCAATCAGAGTAGAGCGAGGGACTAGACAAGGCTGCCCACTGTCCCCACTTTTGTTCTCCCTAGCTATCGAGCCCCTGGCTGAAGCCATCCACCTGCAAGGAGAGGAATGGAGAATCCCACTGGGAGACGGCACACAAGCCATCTCACTATACGCTGATGATCTCCTTATATATGTTAGGGACATACAGTCCATTCCATTGTCGTTGGCGCACACTCTGTGGGAATTCTCTGCCCTGTCAGGACTAAAGGTGAACTCATCCAAGACATGCCTCTATCCATTCGATAAAAGGTGCCCCAACCCGGAATATGTACTTAATAATGTCTGCGTAAATTGGCAGACAGATACATTCCGATACCTTGGAGTCAGAGTCTTCCATTAGCAGTATGACTTACTTGACGGTAACTTGAGTAAAGCGGTGACGTCCATACAATCACAGTTGCTGTTCTGGAGCGCACTCCCTTTAGCGGTTACAGGCCGTTTAGCACTGATTAAAATGGTAGTGTTACCGCGACTCTTATACTACTTTACTAACCTGTCCCTATCCATACCGCCGCGCTTCTTCCGAAACCTGGAGGGCGCGATCAGGAGCTTTATCTGGGGACATTCCCGTAGCAGAGTAGCTCTCCGGAAACTTTATCTGCCAACCAACCAAGGAGGCTTGGCGCTACCCAACCTAGAACAGTATTACCTTGCTGCCCAACTGCAATGGGTGGCTCGGTGGTTCTCCAGGTGTCAACTACTCGATACAGCAACCACCTCCCCGCCCTGGTCCCTCGGCGCCCTCCTGACCTTGTTCCACCCATGTCATAGAGAAAAGACGCCAACCCCATTAATGCTCAATGTGGCATACAGCTGCTACCGCAGATGCCTGTACATCACACGGCACATAAAGCCGAATGCACCAGCGTTTGCGCTGTTGGGCATGCCCAGGGGGCATGCACCTGTCAGACCGTCAGAGCTGCGACACTGAGAAGAAGGAGAAATCCAAGATGTAGGAGACCTATGTCACGATGGCACTCTGATATCATTTGACTCCTTGATGGAGGAAAACGGGCTCTCACCAGGTCAGTTTCTAGTACTTATAACAGCGCTAAAGAAAAATGGGGGCAACATGACCCAGGAACCTCCGATTCATTTAACGATACAATATCTGCATGTTATGGGACAGGGCCGGCACCTAAGCAAATGGTTTGCTACGTCTCTTAGGCAACACACGGCGATAGCACTATAGCCCCTAAGACAGAGCTGGGGGGGAGACCTGCAGCGCCCTTTCACGGGCGCAGAATGGAACATGGTACTTGAGGGTCCTATCGGAGTGCCACGGAACATGCATTTCTGATTAATACAATACTATATAACACAGAGAGCGTATCTCACCCCAGCCAAGATGAACAAATATTTCAACCGAATGGATGCCGGGTGTCCACGATGCCATGCCATACACGTGGATCTATTACACATGCTATGGAGCTGCCCACGCCTCGGGGAATACTGGACGGCAGTAACTGACACCCTAGCTTGATGCACGGAGCACATGGTACCCCTGGAGTGGACAACATGTGTCCTGCACATTTACCACAAACACAAAAGTCAAAGAGTGACCTCTCGCTTCATTGCACTAGGCCTAATAGTGGCGAAGCGGCTAATCACTAAGTGGTAGAAGTCCGCTGAGCCTCCCAGAGCACAGGCTTGGAGCGATCCCTACAAGTGTGGGCACAGCAGAAGGCATCGCGCTACTCAGAGAAGATACACTGGTCCTTCGCAAAATCCCGATCGCGACGCACTGGAACGCGATACTGGGTGACTTACAGAGACACTGACAGTAGGGACATGCTGACACCTGCAACCAACACATAACGAAGATTAGATGACATGAGTTAGAGAGCATGGCGGAAAGCAGGGGTCCACAACCAGACAGCGTCAGACATAAACCTGGCACCATACACATCTAGGCAGCTCCAGAGAGGAGAATCAACACCCTCTGAAATAGGGAATGGGGATGGCAACACCAGTTTGAATTAAAACAATAGTGTCCCTCCAGTTCTTTTTTAAGTTGTCCCAAACGTTACCACCCGCCTCCCCAGTTAGCGGATCATTTCAGAACTCACACAGCAACACTAGAGAGAGATGAGGCATCTACACAATGAACTATTACCCGAGAACGAAACGGGACCCACACCGTATATTTTTTATTATTATTTTTATTTATTTTTTCACACACAAAAAAAGGTTACAAGGACATTATAGTTAGGAAATAGCATTAAGAAAACCTCAGAAATTCATTAAAAAAACAAAGGTTACTGGGACATTATAGTCGCCAGTAGGTAGTTATAGTTAGGACCTAGTTTCCATAGGAAAATTGTTTTTTGCTTTGCTAATAACTTTGGTGCCATTTGACGAATCTTCAAGTAATTTTTAAAATTAGTATGACGCTTGGTTAAGTTGCTGTTAAACATTTTGGGGTGATTCGTCAAGCGGGGGCCGAGAAAAAGGGGGTCTCAAAACGCTTTTCCCCTATGTTAGTTCCCATAGAGATTTTAGACATGACCACAGCCCAAACCGTTGGACGGCATTACACCTAATTTGGCACAAAGGTAGCTCTTGGTCCAGAAAGAGCCCTTTTTGTTATTTGGTGTAAATCTGTTCAGTTGTTTTGAAGATAATAAAGAAAAAACAAATTTGTATATCTGGAGGCGCTAGCCCTCCGCGAATCTTGCCGATATCATGCAAAAATCTGATTTGCTGCCAACACTACAACCAGGAAGTGTTGGCAAGCATCTTGGGACTCGGACTCAGCTGAGTCCCAAACAAAAATGTTTAAAAAAAGAGAAGGAGGCAGGGTAAGAATACCCCTAACCCTCTAGACCTGGTGCTGTTTTTTTTTTTTAATTTCCGCAGCGAAAATAGTGATGGATTTGTGAATTCCCAGCAAAAAAACAAATAAGCTGGGTCTCCCGCGGGGTCTCCCGCACTTGTTTCTTTTTCAGTCTCTGGGTGGGCCAGGTCCTGGGGGCAAGCATGAATTATGGAAAAGGGAGAGCGGCACATGCAGCCTCCCTCAATGGCCACCTCCCCAGGGTTTATTTAAAAATATT
Source organism: Calotriton arnoldi (assembly GCA_963921515.1). Classification (NCBI taxonomy): domain Eukaryota; kingdom Metazoa; phylum Chordata; class Amphibia; order Caudata; family Salamandridae; genus Calotriton; species Calotriton arnoldi. The sequence continues at coordinate 132,547 of CAWUFW010016946.1, read as the reverse complement.
ATAGGAGGGGAGCCGGGCAGGGACGTTATAGTCAGGCTCAGATTTCACACATCTATTCACTCATCCACAAAACCACTTACCTACCAATTTACACATCAATACAAACACTCACGTACCCACTCACTCATCTATACAGCCACTCACACAAATGCTGTGCAATACAGCCACTCACATAACCACTCACTTACCCATACACCCAGTCAAACAGCCACTCACTTACCCATACATCCACTTACATACCCAGTCACTCACCCACAGAGCCATTCATACATCCACTCATTCACCCATACAGTCACTCACACACACACTCAACCATCCATAGAGCCACTCACCCAGCCACCACAGTCACCCATACAACTACTTACACACACACTCACACACCCATACAGCCACTCACACAGTCACTCACTCACCCATACAGCTACTCACACACCCAATTATTCACCCATACAGCCACTCACACACCCACTCACATACCCATACAGCCACTCAGACACCCACTCCCACACTGATACAGACAATCACAGTGCCACTCAGATGACATATATTAGAAACAGTATCACTCAGTAGTACAAAAAGAATAGTAATTTAGCTTATGCAGTAGCTTAGTATATATCTTTAACTCTCAGAAACTTTTATGAAACACTTACACTCACTGGATGATGTAAACAGCAATGTCATCAATTATGTCATCAGTAATGTCACTGATCATGTCATGAGTGAAGTAATATGTGAGGTCATAAGCAGTGCATTGCAGGGGCATAAGTTATAGTTAGCTAAGGTAACTATAACTGATGAATTTCAATGGTTTTGTACGAGTAAAATCTGAGCCTAACTATAACGTCCCTGTAACCTTTGGTTTTTTTCACTTAATTTCTATGTTTTTTTAATTCTATTTCCTAACTATAAAGTCTCTGTAACCTTTGGTTTTTTCAGTGAATTTCTACGTTTTTTTGACATTTTATTTTATTTCCTAACTGTAACCTGTAACCTTTAAGAGTGGGTTTGTGAGTGGCTGTATAGGAAGGTGAGTGAGTCTGTAAGTGGCTGTATTGGTGTGTACACGGCTGTGTAAGTGGGCGTAGGAGTGCCTGTATGGATATGAGAGTGGGTATGTGAGTGTCTGAGTGGGTCTGTGAGTGGGTGCATGAGTTTCTGAGTGGGTCTGTGACTAGATGCATGTGTGTCTGAGTGAGTCTGTGAGTGGGTGCATGAGTGAGTGGGTCTGTGACTAGATGCATGGTATCTGACTGGGTCTGTGAGTGGGTCCATGAGTGTCTTTGGAGGTCTGTGAGTGAAATGATGGGTCTCTGAATGGGTGAGTGAGTGGGTGTGTAAGTGTCTGAGTGGGTCTGTGAGTGGTTGTGTGAGTCTCTGAGTGGATCTGTGAGTGGGTGCATGAGTCTCTGAGTGGGTCTGTGAATGGGAATGTGAGTGTCTAAGTGGGTCTGTGTGTGGATGGATGAGTGTCTGAGTGGGTCTGTGAGAGCGTGCAAGAGTCTCTGAGTGGGTCTGTGAGTGGGTGTGTGAGTGTCTGAGTGGATCTGTGAGTGGGTATTGAGTGAGTGAGTAGGTATGTGAGTCTCTGAGTGGGTCTGTGAGTGGGTGCATAAGTGTGTGAGTGGGTGTGTGAGTCTCTGCTTGGTTCTGTGAGTGTGTGTGAGTCTCTTGGGGGTTCTGTGAGTAGGTGGATGAGTGCTTGAATGGATCTGTGAGTGGGTGCATGAGTGTCAGAGTGTGTCTGTCAGTGGGTGTATAAGTCTCCCAGTGGGTCTGTGAGCAGGTGTGTGAGTGGGTCTATGAGTGGGTGCATGAGTATATGAGTGGGTCTCTCAGTGGGTACGCAGTAAAAAACATAGGGGGGCACATAGGAGCAGATCCTCATGCCATCCCCCCTTGCGACGGTCCTCTTGTCCAGCTTGCCTATAGTCCGCTAACCTCTGCTGCTTTCGGTTTTGTGCCTCCTCTGCTCATTTTCTGCAAATTTTTCTGCCTCTTCCCTGCTCGCTCCTGCCCTTTATGTTGCCTCTTTCTGCTCGTTCTGCCTGATATTTTGCCTCTTTGTGCTAGCTCCTGACCTTTATTCTGCCTCTTGCCGCTTGTTTCTGACCTCTATTTTGCCTCTTTCTGCTCGTTTCCCACCTCTATTTTGCCTCTTTCTGCTCATTCTTCCTGTTATTTTGCCTCTTTCTGCTCGCTCCTGACCTTTATTTTGCCTCTTTCTGCTCATTTCTGACCTTTATTCTGCCTCTTGCTGCTGGTTTCTGATGTCTATTTTGCCTCTTTCTGCTCGTTTCTGACCTTTATCCGCCTCTTTCGGCTCCCTTCTGGCTTTTGCTCTGCCTCTCTCTGCTAGTTTCTGACCTTTACTTTACCTGTTACCGCTCGTTTCTGAACTTTTTCCACATCTTTGTTCTCTTTTCTGACCATTTTTCTGCCTCTTTCTGTTCATTTCTCATCTTTATTCTGCCTCTTTCTGCTCGTTTATCACCTTTATCTTGCCTCTTTCTGCTCATTGGTGACCATTATTCTGCCTCTTTCTGCTCATTTCTCACCTTTATTTTGTCTCTTTATACTTGTTAATGACCTTTATTTTGCCTATTTTTGCTTATTTCTAACTTTTATTTTGCCTTTCTGCTTGTTGCCGACCTTTATTTTGCCTCTTTCTGCTCGTTTCTCACCTTTACTTAGCCTCTTTCTGCTGGTTGCTGATCTTTATTCTGCCTCTTTCTGCTCGTTTATCACCTTTATTTTGCATCTTTCTGCTTGTTGCTGACCTTTATTGTGCCTTTCTGCTTGTTTCTCACCTTTATTTTGCCTCTTGCTGCTGGTTTATGATCTCTATTTTGCCTCTTTCTGCTCGTATCTCACCATTACTTTGCCTTTTGCTGCTCGTTTCTGACCTTTATTCTGCCTCTTTCTGCTCGTTGCTGACCTTTATTTTGTCTCTTTCTGCTCGTTTCTGATCTTTATTCTGCCTCTTTCTGCTCCCTTCTGATCATTATTCTGCCTCTTTCTGCTCATTGCTGACCTTTATTGTGCCTCTTTCTGCTTATTGCTGACCTTTATTCTCCCTCTTTCTGCTCATTGCTGACCTTTTTTTTGCTTCTTTCTGCTCATTTATAACCTTTAACTGGCCTCCTTCTGCTCGTTGCTGACCTTTATTCTGCCTCTTTCTGCTCGTGTCTCACCTTTATTCTGCCTCTTTCTGCTAGTATCTCACCTTATCTTGCCTCTTTCTGCTCGTTGCTGACCTTTATTCGGTCTCTTTCAGTTCGTTGCTCACCTTATTCTGCCTCTTTCTGCTTGTTGCTGACCTTTATTCTGCCTCTTTCTGTTAATTTCTCACCTTTAGTTTGCCTCTTGCTGCTCTTTTCCCCCAGGACCGCGGGGGGAGCCTCAAGGCCCATGCGATCACAGCCGGCTCCTTGCCTCCTGCGGGAGGTAGCATTGCTCTCGCACGAAGGGAGCTGCTGGAAATGCAGCTGCCTGCGTGCAAGAGCAATTGTTTCATCTCTTTACTGCCCACATGTCTGCGGACAGGGAACGAGATGAAACCTCCGCTTCCAGCAAGCGAAGCTGTGTGACAGCTCCTGCTTGGTGGAAGCGGAGTGTTTGCTTTTGGTTGGCAGGGGCTGCCAGCTACCGCCAAGCAAAAGCAAACAGCTATGTCCCGGGGGTGGGCATCCCGGAACATAGCAGGAGCCGACCCTGTGGGGGTGGTGGTCCCCAGGGCCATATATGGCCTCAGGATGGAGGCCATGTGGCCCCCCTCCTGTGATCTGCACGGGCTGACCCCAGGGGGGTGATGGTCCCTGGGGCCATATATGGCCACGTGGCTCCCCTCCCACTTTAAAATGTTATTTTGGCCCTGGGGAGGTGGTGGTCCCCGGGGCTCAAAGAGCCTTGAGGAGGTGGTGTTCTCCGGGGCTCAAAGAGCCTCAGGAGGGGGACCCGTGCGTGTCCCTTCCTTTTTTTTAACAAAATACCCCCGGACCTGGCCAACCCAGGGGCCCTTTTCAAAACAAACGTGAGAGCTCATGCCTGTTGTTTGTAATCTATTTTTGCTGCGTATTCGTAAATTTCACAGCCAATGGTTTTTTTACTCTTTTTTGTCCTTCTTGGACCCCAAGACCAAGGCTTGGGGGTCAGGGTATTCCTCCCTTGCCCACTTTTCATTTTTTCACATTTATTTTTTGGGGGACTCGGCTGAAGCTGAGTCCCAAGATGGCTGACAACACTTCCTAGTTGAAGTGTTGGCAGCCAATCAGAGCTCTGCAGTTCTCTGCACGAGCTTGTTATTATTCGCAAATTAGCCGCAATCACAGATATCCAAATTTGGATTTCCTTATATTTCTCAACAACTACTGGATGGATTTAGACCAAATAACTGAAAGCGTGATCTGTGACCCAAAATCTATCTTTCTGCCAAATTCGGTGTAATTCCGTCCAGCAGTTTGGGCTGTAGTAGTGTCTAAAGCTTCTATGAAAATTAGCATGGGAAACACACTTTTTTTGACCCCCCTTTTTCTCAACCCCTGCTTGACGGATCGTCCCAAAACTTTTCATGCACAACAAGATTCACCGGGGCCAGTAGGTAATAATATTTATTTGTTTCACCGGATGCGAGTAATATCACCCAGAAGTGACATGATAATCTACTTACTGCAGTGCCCACATTTCGCTCTGCACCACTCTGGTTGTATCAGGGCACAGTTTGCTTGATGCATTCGCGTGCAGAGTGTCTGGTTTGAGTTCTCACAGGTCTCTGTAACAAATGTTGAGTACATTTTATTAACCCTCCATACACTAGAAAGCATGCATAATTGGGACCTGCAGCCAGGTTGTAAATGTGGCATACTGTGTGACATGAAAGCAACAAACTGGAGCAACGACCCACAATACTGCAGAGCATTGGGAGAGAAAAGGTAATCAGCAAAACATTTACAGCAATTGCTTCCAAATAATCAGTTTTATTTTATTTTTAAACTCAGGTTTACAGGACAAAAATGTGGGGTGAAAGTGTGGGGAAAAGACCAACCAGAAAAAAACATTTTAGGGCGGTAGGTGTGTTGTGCCTAAAGTAAGGTGAAATGCAAATTGGGAAGTGACAAGAAAGGAGTCAGAAAAAAGAATTAAAATAGAAAACACTAAGAAGGCAAGTTTAAGGTTGGGTAAAATGAGGATACGGATAACCTGCCTCTTATAAATAAATGTAACTAAGAAAAAAAAAGCCAGCTGCTCTACATTAATTGCAATTCAAACTAATTATTTAACTTTAATGAAATACATTTGAGAAATGGAAGCGATCAAGGCTGAAACTGGGGACCACCCGAATAGTCTTACAAGGAAATACCAGTTGGTGCACAAGTAAAATGCTGCGGTGATAACAGAGGACATTTTTACTGTAAGACGCCATTAGTTATTGACAACGAATGTGATGTAATCACCAGGATGTTAAAGAACAATTGCCTGCAGACTGAATACTACCGAACGCAAACAGGTGTATATTACTAGGGGCAAAATATTTTGGTTTTTGGCTCATCCAGGAAGTAATTGTTGTGAAAGTGGTTAAGACTTAAAAAGCTGAAGATGATCTTAAATGGGGAGGGGGGGGTCGTAAAGCACCACATACCAAAAATGTCTGCTTTAGGGAGTTTGTTAATACTGGAATGGAAAATTGCTGCTGTTGCCAAAAGGGCACCTTCAAAGGCCAACGATTGGAAGGGCAGAAATTTAAAAACCTTCATGGCCTCCGTAAATGTGGCATGGGGAATTGTCTTCCCTGTGCAGGATGGGATAAATTACAATGCAAATAGTCCAGTACGAGAAGATGAGTGTGTCTATAAACCTTGACAACACATTTATCAGGAGCCGAAACTCGCATTCATTAGTGTTTACCTGAACAGTCAGCGTAATCCCACCCTTCAGCACAGGCGCATGCACAGGTCTTGATATTTAGGGCTCCGCAGTTCTTGCATTTCAAAGGACAGGCTTGAAAAAGCAGAAACATTTCAAGTTATTAACTAACATTTTCCACATTGTAATGTAAGTGAATTTGATCATAGTTGCATCTCAAACTTTCACGAAATAATAAAACATTATGATGCAAGAGGATTACATTATTACCCACCACCAGCCTGTGGGGCCATGATCTGTATAATTCTGAAACATGTTGCATGTGGTTTGCAGTTTCAGATTTTGTGAAGTGGTATTGCAGCTGTTTCGAGATTTGTGTTATCTCAAAGGTTTTTATTTTTTATTTGTCTATTTATTTATTTATTTAGTTATTTTGTTTGTCAAGCACTCGAGTAGCCACAAGCTTCTTAGTGCTGATTCACCTAAAACAGTAATCCGAAGATGACATAATTAGGTCGTAGCCCTTATCCCACAAACATCCAAATCTTCACCTGAGTGTGGAAAGCCAGCTGTTTCAGGTGAGTCTGAGGGTCTAAGGGGAAAGGAATTACAGAACTGAGCAGCCTGATTATTGAACGCTCTGCTTAAATTTATGGTCTTCAGAATAGATGAAGTTGCAGATACTGTATTCATCTTTCTAAGTTCCCGCAGATACTACATTGCCACAACAAAAATGCCCAGTGATAGACTGTTTCCTTATTGGTGGGAGGCAAAAAACATATTTGGATGAAGAATACTGAAGCTTAGTCTCAAGGTCTAATTTAACATACCACGTGGACATTTGTACACTGAGATTTTATGTAACTGCACGGATTTAATCGAATATAGCATGTTACTACACATGCTATACATCGCGTTCCATTACAACGCGGTCGTTACAATGACCGCGTTGTTAGAACGCGATACCTTTACATCGCAAGTCATTAGATCGACTTGCTGTAGGGGGCGCGCTGGACTTAGGAATAGTATAATTTACTATTCCAACTCCAGCGTGTGCAACAGTAGGGAAGGTGTGGGAATAGTAAATTATACTGTGCGATGTAAAGGTATTGCGTACTAACAACGCGGTCGTTGTGACGACCGTGTTGTAAAAGCACTGCGATGTAATGGCAGCGTTGTAAATGCTGTTTCCCATTTAATCCTTTCTTTTTATAGTTTTCCTATTTAATGATCATAAAGCAGCATTACGTGTGGCATTTGCATGCTGTTAAGAGTTTGTTTTTAAAGTTGCATCCATTAGTCACATCGACCTACAGGACCCTGACTCAAAGGAGAAGTCCATCTCCTAACTCAACCACCAGTCTCCTGGCTCTGAAGCGAACAAACGTTGTACTTTGCCATCCTACAAGAGAGCAACCCAAGACAACTTGATGGTAATGAAGGCATCCATTGTAGGAGCTTGTTCCTAACTCAGACTCACATCCAACATTCAGACAGAGAGTTTGTACCCATACAATTTTCAACACCAATCCAATATATGACCAGCTGTGTGGTTGTCAAATTATGCATAAAGTGTGTTAGCTACTCAATATAAACCAATGGCAGATGCCTGAACCAAGGGATCACTTTGAATAAAAATGTGAATGTGATAAACAGGGAGGTCCTATAAGAAGGATGAAGCAGGCTACAGAGTCAAGGGGATTCACATCTCCTCACTTATAAAGTTCAAAACTGTTACGTGAAGGGAGGTGTGCTATCTTTGTATACATTGTTTCCATGACCTGAAGTCACAAGAATTGCCATCACAATTTTACTTTTGTTTTCTTCCCATATCCAGAAGAAGGTCTCCTTGAGCATCACTCTCAGTCTCTCACTGATGAAGTGCATTGAGGCACGAATGCATTGGGCTTGTTTGCTGCGGTGTGTGGGTATAACGGGGACATGTAGTTCAGCCAAATAGCTGATTACGGGCAGGCCAAAGTGATTGGCATATGGTTGATCATCTCTCATAAAGACACAGATGGACTACTGACAGAGATGAAATGTTATTCAATGGGTGTGTCCACAGTAGCTAGGAAGCAACAATGTAACTATTCTCATAGCATACCGGCATGTCTATTGTATCTCTCATTGTGACTGGGTATCCAAATGTAGGTTTATTTACTCACACTACTATGTGACTCAAGCTACAGCTTGCAAATAAATACAAGAGTAGCAAAAAGGTCTCTGGGTTGTTTACTGTTCTGCCTTGTGGTTCTGACAGTCCTCAAGATTACTTAGTCGGTTCAACGTGTGCTGCCGACATCTGCTTTGATGTACAGGTGACAAGTTCAAATGAAAGAAAAACTAACTCAGACGTTCTTCATTCGAGGACACCAAACAGAATATCACTAAATTAGGTAATAGCAGTACCTCTCATTTACAGCATTTAAGAGACAACCAGACTGCTGTATGAAGCACTCGATAAAAACAGTATTATTCTCTACATAGCACCTCATTAGCAATTTAGCCCAACTGATACGTAAGAGGTGGCAAGACTGATTTGCATCTAGTTAGTCTTTTTTTTGCATTGGCGCAGATGAGCTAAAGAAAGTGGTGGAAAGTTGGTTGGATTCAATCGTCAGCAGCTAGGAAAGTAATGTCATAAGTATTGCAAACAAAAAATTGGCAGCATCTTTCTTCTGTTGGCCACTATTCTTATTTCTCTTCTTCAAATATGCCTTTTTTGGGGTTCTGCCGCAGCGATTCCTTGTGTTATAGAAGTACTGTCCTTTTTAGTTCTCAAGGGGTGAAGCCTCTGCAACTTTACTCTTCTTCCAGAAATTACAAAATGTATTCTTAATAGAGACTCCTTAATGAAAATACTTTTTTTCCCAAATGGGCTGACCTTAAATCTACATCCTTTTCCTCAATATGTACTAATGTGTTCAAACAACTTCACATTGTGATTAAGCTCTTTTATGCCTGTGATATTAACATTTTAAATTAATAATTTGCTCTTACCGCAGTTCTGATCATGACACTTAACTGTGGGGGAGAAGAAGGCAAAAAAATAATTGATGAAGAAAATCTCTTTTAAAAGTACTTAAAATTAATTGGTTTTTACATATACATATACATGCAAAGCGATGGGGAAACTGAAACACCAATATATTAAAAAGATACAACCTTGAAATTATTTGGATAATCAGGAGTTAATGGGCGGAGAATCATGATGTGATAGGTTTGACTAATTACCATTAAAATGTCTTGCTGAATTAGGGGCAACCAATATAGTGATAAGAGGGCCAGTATCAAGCCACCAATAACAAGGGAAACACTTTTCATTTAGGATCATTGTATGTAAATTTATCTTGCATGGACATTCTGAAAATTTGGCATGGATCTGGCCATCTTGCAGCTACTGTGGACAGTTCAGTTTTATTTGTTTACATTTCTGGATCATTTGCATCTTCAAATGGGTCAAAAAGGGGTCAGCTGTCTTAGTCTTGAATATCCAAGACCTGAGACAAGCATATGGCCAAACATTCAATGAAAGCAGAACAGCAAACATTTGTTCCTCCAAGAAGGGAACAATGATGAACAGGTAAAATTGGGAATGAGTGAATAGCTAAAAGTCTGTTTTAAAACACACCTTTTATTTTCTCTTTCATGAGATGGTAATACATATGTATATTCTTGGTGCACTACTGAGAAAGGCTACAAACTATTGCTCACATACATTTCAAGAAGAGATTCAAGAAATTTCCAAGAATGTGTCCACAGCCTAAAGGCCCTATGGCCTTACCTTTAGTATTCTATGGTGAACAAACACTATAGACACATTTTGATTCCAATATCATCTGTAGTTTCATTTATAAAAAAAAGATTTCTGTGTTTTTTACAACTTTTACATTAAAGCAGGACATTTAACCAGTCTAACTGGACCATATGCTTTGCATGAGTTATGCGTAACTTCATCAGAGACCTTGTTTAATCAATAATCAAAACATTTCTACGAGGTGAGGATCCAAGACTGTTCAGAAATAATTGATACAATAGATTTCTTCTTAAATATTAAAAATACACATTTTATATTAGCTCAATAAAACATCAATTACTTCTGAACAATCTTGCAGCCTTACATCGTAGATATGTTTTGACTATTGATGAAATAAGGTCTCTGATGAAGGACTCATAAGGCCTGAAATGTATTGGGGCCATCTAGACCAGTTAAATGTCTGGATTAAAATATGTAAGCAAAAAAACACCCAGAATTTTTTTTATAAATAAATATGATATTGAAATCATAATTTATCTATAATCTTTGTTTAATACTCAACATAAGCCCTTTAGGCTGTGCACTGGGACACATTGCTGTAAATTCCAGAATCCCATCTTGAAATTGAGAATGAAATGTAGTATTGAGTAGTTGTATTTGTTGGACAGTATAGTTGTGTAAGCATCTCGTAGGCCAAATACATTTGAACAGCTATTGTTACCAAGAGGCACACTTAAATGAAGCTTCCATGCTTCGGAGTAGAGATGTGGTAGGTTAATTCTCCTAGGAAAGAAAATAAATTAGTATGTGATATAATGAATGTGAACTTACATGGGCTAGGTCTTTATTTGTTAAACAAACATGTATTCCCAAAGGGTGATGCTGTTGTTATTTGCAAAACTAAGCATTGTTGCAAAGTGACCCCTTTTTGGTGGTCACCCCCAGTTTTTCATTTTTTTGGGGCACTTGCCTGCTGGTAATTTTGAACTCTAACACTGTGTTAGATCTTGCTTTTTTTTGCAGAGTCACCCCCAGATTTATGCCTTGTGATGCTGAACCCGTTTTTGTTGGCATTCGGACCTTGTGCACTATTCTCCAGCTAACCAGTGGTAAAGTGTGTGCTTTCTCCCTAAAACATGGTACAATTAGCATATACCTGATTGGTACATTAAATTTACATATAAGTCTATAGTAAATGTTAGTACATGTACCCACGGCCTGTAATTTAAATGCTACTAGTGGGCGTCAGCACTCATTGTGCCACCCAATTAAGTAGTTTTTTAAAGCATGTCTCTTGGCCTGTGACTGCAGACTAGTAGCGCAGTTTTAAACTGTCATTTCAATGTGGCAAAATAAAGCTTTTGCCGGACCCAAACCTTCCTCTTTAATACCTATAAGTCACCTCTAAGGTAGGCCCAAAAGGCTCATAGGGCAGGGTGCAGTGTATTTAAAAAGTAGGACGTGTGTTCAAGATTTACCTGATCTATCAGTGAAAAACTTCTAAAGTCTTTTTTCACTGTTGCAAAGCCTACCTCTCCCATTGACTAACCATGGGTTTCCTTATTACATTTAATAAGTGGTAACTATGGATTGGGAGCCGATAGAGATATGCTGTTTAGACTCAAATGAATTGTAATTTAAAATCCTATTTAATAGTATAGTCAGATTTTGAGTCACAATTCTGAAAATGCCACTTGTTCTTGTCCTAACCATTTCTGCCTTCTGCCAGTGTCCAGGGTCATAAAACTGTGAATGGCTCTGCTGTTGGCGTTTGTGTATTCCTTCCAGACAGTGACACAGAGGGAACTAGGTTTGGGCAGGATGTGGCATCCTGCCAGGATGGCTGTAGGAAGAGCTGTTCCCCGCCATACTTACACTTCAAAGGGCTTTGCCTCCAGCACACACAAAGAAATCTGACTCCAGGCCTGCCTGCCTTTTGTTAACCCAGACTTCCTGGTGCCTTGATAGGGGAAGAGAAGAACTTTCCAGAACCAACTGTGAGGTTAGGACAGGGTGTTCCATTTGTATCAGACCTGCACTTCATGGCGGATGGCCTGAACTTCTGACTTTCTCCCAGTCTGACATAATCAGATGACCGTGAGGGGCGCTTTGTACTTTTAGGTGCTATTTTTACCTAAATCTTGGATTTGTGTTGTTCTTGTAACATTTTATTTATTGCAATTTACTCTATTTTTTTAATTGATTTGGGATTTTTCTTGTGTTGTGTTTTCACTGTATTACTATTTGTGTGCTGCATTAATACTTGACACTTTGCCTCTAAGTTAAGCCTGATTGCTTTTGAGCCAGGCTACCAGAGGGTTAAGCACAGGTTAATTTAGTAACTTTTTGGTTCACCCTGACAAGGATTGTGGTCAGTCCCAGAGTAGGCCTTCCATTCCCCAAACAATAGCCCAATTTCTTACGCGCTTTGACACTGCTATCCAGTGCCCAGTGTATGTGTTATGACCCCTAAAACAAAGTTTAAATTGGCTTAAAACCCCATTTGGCATATTTCATTTTGTTATAAGGCCATTGTATATGAGGTAAAAATTACACCTATGGCATGTAACATTAAATGTCACATATGCACTAAAGCATTATATTGCACCATCCCCTGTTTGTCCCTGAAATCATGACACAGACCTATACTGAGGACCGGTCAACTGCAGCATGCAAGCTCTCATGATTGCAGGCTGACATGTAAAAATAAACTATTTTACAGACCTAAAATCCTGCTTATAAGCATTAAATAACTCAGCCCTAAATTACCTTATTGCCCATAAGGTAAGGAGCATAGTGCCTAGAAGTGGTGCATGCCCAATTTAACGTTAGCATGTACCTACAGTGCATAAATCACCACAAGCTATTTTCACTTGCCTGAGCCACCATAGGCTACTTAGCCTTAGCCTGTAGCTGCTGGCCAGTCCTACCCTGCCTGTAATGAGGTGTGAAATGCGTTCCAGGAGCAGCACAATATACCACTGTGATTGGTAGGTTGATCTGATTGGGCAGGGATGACCCATGTGAGCTCAGCAGAATATTTCTGCCACCATAGTGTTAAATCATGCATGGCTTCAGTCAGGCCATGCACATTGATGTGTATCCCCTGTCTGGTTACTGCTGAACTCTGCTTTGTCTTACTAGACATCTGTCTCATTTTATGTTGAGAGTCTATGGCCTGCTTCAAACTGGATAATTTAGTGTTACATTTGGGAGGAAACTAGCAATTTCCATTGTACACTCCCCTACACACACCTAGCTTTCAAAGCACAAGTTTAGTGTGGCTGAAGATTTTGGCCATCTTGGATTTGCCCTGACACACTCCATTTTGGACCTGTTTGCAGTAAGGCAAACAGGCACTACTGAGAATGTGGATAGGCCAGGGTCTGGGAGAATGTACTGCATTGGTCAGAGAGGGACTAGGACTAGGAGTGTCCTAGGGTGTCTCCCACTCGGAGGCTGGTGAACCCTACCAACCAGATCCTCGCCCAGCATTCCTCATAACACTGATGGACTTGTGAAAGGAGACTAGACAGACTGAACCTGCTATACATAGAATCTGTGACCTGTGAGAAGGGTCTGATGAGGTTGGACCCCCCTCTCACCTAAAATCCAAGGACACAAATAGCTCCAATTATCATGAGGCTGAACCCCTGGATAGCTTCATGAACATAAAAAAAGCTGAAGAGAACACTCCTGTCATGAATCCCAGTGGACCAGTGGCAACTGGATTGGGACTAGAATTTGCTGTTGGACTCTGCCTGACTCTCTGAGAGCCTTAAAGTGCCTTCCCGTGAGGTCCTGGGAGCCTTGAAAGTGCATTCCTTTGATTGTTTGGTCACTAGAAGAAAGTTTGTAAACATTTGAAAACTTTTCCTCTAGAGCTTCAGCAGGACCCACCAGAACGAGTATCTGATCCGCAGTTTCACAGCGACAGATTGGATTGCAGCTTCACCCCACGAAGAGATCTCCACACCTCCCAAAAAATAACTAAGTCCCAGTCAGAGTTGAGACTTAAAAAACATTTATCAAGAAATCTCAAAATCTTCAGAGCACCAGCAGGGAAGACAGCCTTTACAACACAGTCTTTTCTATGCAGTGCTTTTACCACTGAGCCTTTAACACACAGGTAAGTACCATGAAGGTATTTGTACCTTTACCACACAGGTAAGTTTTTTTTAGTTTTTTTTATAACATAATTATTATGTGATTTATTTAATTTTAGGGTTTAGTGGTGGATAGTGGTAAATAGAGGTAAGGTTAAAATTTTAGAGTTATGGGGTGGTTAGTGGAGAAGGGAGGCAAGGGTAATTTTATGGTTTGGGGTGGGCATTGGTAAATGGAGGTCAGGGTAATTTTAGGGGTGGGTAGTGGTAAAGAGAAGACCAAGACCAAGGTGCAATCTCCGCCCGAATGTGATGGACCCTGCGTTGGATACACTGAGTGGATTGATCCTGTTGACAGCCTGAAGTCCAAAAGGGTTCAAAGTCTCACTTCCGAAAGGGAATTTGTCACTTTCTTGAAGGAAAAAATATTGAAGCAGTTTGGTCCCGCTGGTGGGAATGAATGACTTTACAAAGCATGCATTTACCATGCATGCCTTTACCACGCATGGTAAGCATATGTAAAGTGAGTATGTATAATTTCTATTTTTTTAATTTTAAATCATTTATATTTTTGGGGGGTCCCCCACCCCCATTTATATGTATCCACTACCCGCCCCTAAACCCTAAAATTACCCTCACCTCCCTTTACCACTAACCACCCCTAAACTCTCAAATTAACTTTATAACGACTGTTGATTTACATGGGACACTTTTCTTTTCTAGGTGCTTTTTTGCTTTAATTCTTTAAAAATTCATAGCTCAGGTTCGCCTTATTGGATTTGAGTCGTTTTGGTCTTATTTTACTCATATTATTTTTCTATTTATACTAAAAGTCGATCTGGAGTTTTATTATGCTTGCTGTGACGTTTTTGCTGCTTATGCACTGCTTAAATACTTGAGTCACGTTATGAGGGATTGATCACAGGTTTACTTTATGTAATTTATGTGACATCTAGCAGGCTGTGGCCATATAGTTTGAGGTGGACACTTGTCCACCCCAAATAATAATTTATTTTCCTACAAGTGTGATGTGTTCTAAATTCCAATCACTAGTAATGACCACTTTTTATGTGTGTTTGATAGGTTAAGCAATGTATAGCTATATATGTTTCTGCAATGATTCTAAGTGGTATGTACTGGGGAGTACCAAATAACGAAGTATCTCTTGAATGAGAAGGTACTCTAATTGCAAGAGAGGTGGAAGCAGAGACATAAAGGTAAAAGTGAAGTTTATACAAGCAGTGGTCTATGTCATTACGTGATGAAGCAGAGGACCAATTGACAAATTCTGGTTGTCCTTTAAGGCTAATACCATGGCTTTGTTCATTCCAGGTCACTACCATGCAGAACCTCCAGCGTACCCATATCTGTGCTGTTATGAGATTTCACTTAATAACGTGGTTGATCTAGGGCCTGATTTTGGAACTGCCATGATTACACGAGTCTACACATAACCCTATGAATACAGGGATTTATAATTATAATTTAGAAATTGGTATCACAACAACAACAAGAACTATATGGAAAGCCAGTACAAAAACAGAGTGTTATTACACACACTTAAAATGTCTTTACCTATAAAGCAGTAGTCATCACTTTGGAATGAAAATGAAGCCGTAAGTTCCTGTTGACATGCAAAGCATCATCTATCATGTTCAGAATTTGTTTTGACACATTAATACGCATACCACATGGAAGAGAGAGTAGCATTATAGTCATTTATGCTACCCATTACATAGAGATCATCCAAAGATGATGAGTGTGGTAGGTAGTGAGTCATACCAAGGCTGCAATGTAGAAATGGGGGAGGAGCAATAATAGTGAAGGTGAGCAAAGAGAAGGTGGGGAGGGTGGTCAAAGAACAAAGACTTGCAGCAAACCAGCAAAAATAAATTTAAGAAAAGGCAGGAAGGGACATAGTGGTGCATGGACTAGGAGAAGGTGTCTTTAGTGTAGGAAAGAGGTTTCATGGGGCCCTCTTTCCTACTCAATAATGCAGAGCACAGTCAACCATGTTAAAACCAAAGTAGCAAACTGACGACATAGGGCCCCATCACATTGAGGGCTATCAGTGGACTTGCCCAACTCACTGCAGTGTTTCCCCATGGAGGCATTACTCTACATTTCTGATAAGACAAAGTCATGTGAATTGAAAAGCTGAAAGAAGCATAGATATCATGTAAATACGTTACTACATGATATTACTATAGGGAACACAAACAAGAAAGAAGAAAGTATGCTGACTTAGTGGATGTAAAACACTACAACTTTTCAAAATGAAACCATTATTTAAACTACTGACTGTGTTATAAATTGCAAGTTTCTTACTGCATAGTCCATGTTCACACCAGCCATGCCCCGTGTCACATTTGGAGCATGGTTCTCCTGGGATATAGGGTTGCATCGGTTTCAAACCTTTGTTGCCACTGTACCAAAGCAAAACATAAAAATGATTCTATCTGTAAGATACTGTCTGCAAGAGTCAAACTGGACCGTTCCTTGGTGTACCAGATTGCACAAGTACTGTGCTCAGAACAATGGAATCATACCCAATTACAACAGAAATATTTAACTCATATTTTAGGGTCAACATTTCTATTTATTAGTGGTTAATTAGAAAATAAAAAAATATTAGTAGAGAAAAACAGTCATCGATTTTTAAGAGAGAAAGCTCCCTTGACCGATTCCGGTGGCCTCATAACTGTAGCAATGACTTACAAATTTGGCTTCAAATGGTTTAACTTCAGTTTCACAGTTTACTCGATATGTTGATTGTTTCTGGAACTAGAGTTTTTTTTATTTTGCCATTCTTTCAGTTTTGAGGAAAGCATGTGTGAGTGCAACAGTTTGGAGCCTGGAGACCATGCATGGCATCCTTAGTTACTTCTAAATTACTTATTCAATGAAATGTGACTTTTACTCTTAATTTTGAGTTAAAACTGTTTTCTATCACTAAAACAGGTTGTGAATAAAAATCGTAATATGAACCTTTCTTGTGTAGAGTAATTATTGCCCACCCTGGCAAATGTGCTGCAAGGTGCCTTCCCACTTTGTGTTCCACACATCTTGTTATATTGGATGGATGATGTACAAAAGTCCTTGGCATCACTGAAAGCCTACTTTGAGGAGTTGTAAGGCTTGAGATGTGGGGGGGGGGAGCAACATGATAGCCCCTTTCCCATTGACCACTGCCCCCTCTCAGGTTCTGAGTTACAGGTTCCCTCACCAGCGAAGCCAGAAAATTGTGAATATGAAAGATTTTCAGTGGGAGGGAGAAGACATTCAACATACTTCATCCAAGGTACCATAGCGGAAATGACAGAAAATTGACCAGAAAATATTGCAGAAAACTATCTGGCAGCAAATCACATTTGGAAGTGTTGTTGGAGGATAAAGACTTTAGTCTCATTCCTAAAGGTAACATATGATGGGTACTATCTAATAATGGGGGGAAAGACTTTTGCAGACGGGGAGAGTCTGAGCTGCTGAGTAAGCAGGAGCATTTTGAGATGACTAATTTCTGGTAGGAAGTTTGATGACCCCGAATGCATCATTTTATGTACTGTATAAGCCAGCCACAGCTACTCTTTACAGTTGCTGTTAGTTCATTTGATTGTACTCGTTATCCTAAGAAAGGGGCAATGAAGTGCATGACCTGCTCTACACACTGCATAGAATAGCGGCACATGTATATGTATGTGCTAAAGGACTGCATCACTACTGCATGACGTACTGTACGGGGAGTGGCACTTTGCAACCGTCACTCTATCTTACACTGCATATGGACTGTCAAGCGCAATGGCAGATATTTCACCAGAGGTCCCAATCCCAGAGTGGCTGCTTCCCTACCAGACACAGGCAATTTTGATGGGCAAAACTCTGCTTCCTCAAACGATAACTATAAATGAGGCCTTAGTAGAGAGGACACATCCACCACGATAGCAAGCTGGAAATTCCATCATAGATCTTTTAAAACAGACCCTTAAGATTCATAAGAAAAGATGATCACTCCATCATTGTGTTATACCTCAACCTCTAGAATTAAAGGCTGTTGCTTTTGTAACCTATCATTACTTCACTACAGCTAAGAGCAGTTTTTGTAACTACCAGTCAGTTGTCAGCATTGCCCCCAACTTTATATCTGGCATTCTTTTCACCAGATAATATGCTTTTTATCAGACTCTG
Source organism: Calotriton arnoldi (assembly GCA_963921515.1). Lineage (NCBI taxonomy): Eukaryota > Metazoa > Chordata > Amphibia > Caudata > Salamandridae > Calotriton > Calotriton arnoldi. Next base: position 114,637 of record CAWUFW010016946.1, on the reverse strand, counting down.
GAGGAATAAATTAGCCAATAAAATTAAATTCTCCTGTGGAATAGGTTGAAATTGCCTTCTGACTTGCCCGAATAGGTAGGGTATTGATTTGTACTTCTGTCAGTAATAAAGGGTTAATGAAAATCATCAAATTATTTTCACCTGAAAGTGTGCATGATGAAATATATATGTAGCATAGTGTTTTGTATTTTTGGCTCAAGCAAATAGCAAGCTTTCAAGTCTGTTCTCCTGGTGGGTTACTAACTTGCAGTTATGTGTATGGAACCAGATGCACAAAAGCAAACCATTCACATGGAGCTCAATGCCACTTTCTAAGAGTTTCATAAAATAGAATGTTAGGCTTGCCTTTTGTTTTTAATAGTGAAGGTGTATTATGCAGGTTGAAATTTAGCAAACATTGCTTTAAAGTACAGTAGACAACCATTCCCCAATACAGATTTCAAAATATTTGAATGTGTTTGGTGTACAAAAAAACACCCTTCTACATCACCCGCAGATCACTATTACATTGGACTTTTGGAAATTCAACGCAAATTCCAAGTGCCAGATGATGACACTCAAATAGTGAACAACCACAGAGGTTTGGATGAAATGACCCCAATGACCTCAAGATCATTGGAAATCCAACGACAACGACTGCAAACTCATAATTTATATCTGCAATAAAGAGAAGTGGTTTGTCTGGAAAAGAGCTAGCTATCAAACTTGTTGTGCAGACTTCCATGTAGCGCTTTCCTGTTCGTGTGCAATCTCACCAAGAACAGTAGAAGGCTCCAGTCCAGTCAGTGGCACACCCAATCTATTGATGCAGTGGGACTCCAGTCTCTGGTGGCCACTAGTGAAAACTTTTCATACTTGATGTGTAAAGTACAAGAATATTGACAACAAAAAATTATTTGATCAAAATATTGACATTTCATAGGCTGTGTGTATTTAAATGTATTTAACAGTGCCACTCTCAGTTAAAAAAAATCATGAGAGTTCATGGAGGGTATGTGGTCTGTCAATCTTTAAAGTGCTGGAAACAAAAATATTACCTACGTAATTGTATGGAGCTTTAGTTCTTCCTGAAAAATCCATTATCGATCTGGATTAAATTTATATAAAAGAGCTCAAATCTTTATTGAATCTTCATTCATCGCTTTCCCATTGTGAAATACTGCTGGAAGTATCCTTGATATCATTAATCGTTCATTGCTCAGCAGCAATGTTAAATCACTTTTGCGACTGTTCAATAGCACACAAAGACTCTTTGAGAATTTTGATTTACAATGAGGTAAATAACCATCACAACTTTTGTACTGGGCTGAACTTGGCATCAGTTAATGAAATAATCAGGGAAAACAATGTACTGCTATCTGCAAAGCTCAGAAAATTGCCCCGATTGGATTTGATGAGGTTAATTAGACAAACTCTCTGGAGTAACGCAAGAGCTGAAGACTTGCTGACATTACAGAAACATCCATATGCTTATTATATAATGGAGTCGTACTCTAGAATACAACAAGAATATTTAGCCTCAAATTTGAATACAGGATGCAAGCTAACATACATGAGGTTTCCTTTCCTGTTGACACCAATAGCTCAAATTGAGGGGTCATAGAACACTAACTGCTTACCCTCAAAGGGCTGCCGCTTGTGTAACTATAAAGAGGAGTCAATCGAGCACTTAATTTGGTTATGTCCTAGTTTACTTGACATACAAAAGAAATAGCTAAAAATGAATTTCATTTAATTAATTGTATATCTGTTAAAGAGGCTGTTGCCATCTGTTTTTCTACAACAGATTGTCAATTTATTGGGAAATTAACAAACTTTTTAGATTATGCTTATTGTCGTCTTAAGGAAATATGACTGAAATACTGTCCTTATGAAATATTTGTGTATATATTAATCACTTTTTAATATATTTAACGAAATGTATTATTGTGATGAATATTTTAATATATTTTATATAATAAAGACATTATTGTAACTTTGAAAAAACACATTCATTTTAAAATGTAACACATTTTTAAAAAAGCATGTAAGCATTAATTTAATAATTGTATTTTTGAAATAACTAGCTAATAGATATAATGCACTCTAAAATTAAATGATAGAATACATTTATTAAAAATAATTTTAAACTAAAGTTATAATAAACGATGTATATTATAATAAAACGCAATATAAACAAGTATAATTAGTACTTTTTAATTACAACCATACTATATAATTATAAAACTATTCAAATACATTTTAAAAATATGTGACTAAAACTAATATCTATCAAATAAAGATACATTTAAAAAACTGACCGCTTAGAAATTGAAATTTATTCATTTTTAAAATATATGCTTTTATAATGCCTCAAAATATTTCCCAAAAGTACTGAAAGAAATGAGAAATAGTAATTTCAATCCAAAACATTAAAAAAAATTACAAAAATATTCAAATACCCTACAAAATTTGAAAAAATACATATATTTTGGATGGTTGGAAGGGAGAATCAGATATACTATTCTAAGTCTAATATAAAAGATGTTGGAGAAAATGCATACATTTGGATTTGGGGGTGTAAAATATATTCAACAAACTTTGGAAAAAGTATATACATTAGAGTGGGCAGATTTACTATTCTAAGTCCAGTCTAACACACATAGGGAAAAGTGAAAGTAATGGGGGCCAGATTTACTATTGTATCTCCAGTCTAGCACAACATGGGTAAATGTATACATTGGAAGGGTTAGATGTACTAGACTAACTCCAGTCTAACAAATACTGACCAAAGTACGTACCCAGGGGTTGGCAGAATTGCTATTCTATTTCCAGTTCCACAAACATTGGAGAGAGTGCATACATTGGAGGGGGCTTAGGATTTACTTTTCTAACTCTGTTCTAAGAAATGTTGTGGAAAGTGCATACATTGAGGGGTCAGATTTACCATTTTACCTTCAGTCTAACAAACACTGGAAAAGGTGCATGTATTGAATAGGGGTGTGATTTACTGTTGTAACTCCAGTCTAACAAACACTGGGGAACATGTATCCATGGGGAGGAGCAGATTTATAATTCTAACTCCAGTCTAACAAAGAACATATACTTGGGGGTTCACAGTCACTACACCAAATAATATAGTTACTACATAAAAAATATTTTACAAATGAAAACTATTAAAATGTATATTTAAACAGAAAAGTAAGTTTTAATGAAAAATAATTAAAACATTTAATAACAATAATATTAAAATGTATTTCTTAGTAGCAACAGAATAACTCAAATGTACCCTTAAAGCAAACATTAAACTCTATGGCTCTCATTATGATGGCGGTAATGAAGAGCGTTCGACCGCCTTCGTAGCGGGATGGAGACCACCCGACATGTAGTCGGCGGCTCCACCCACCTCGTTACAATGCAACCGCTGTGAAGACAGTCGGAAACATGCCTTTTTCAATTACGGCTTGTGCTGTGGGCCAGAAAAGGGCTGCAGCACAAGCCACAATTGAAAAAGGCATTAATTGAAACATCCATGACCCTTGTGCCAGGAAGCATGTGGTGCCTGTCACACATTGCATGGATGTTTGGGGGGCACCACATGTGCCCCCAATGGCCCCATAGCAGAGGCCATCGTGGGACAGGGCCCTGCTAGGGGCCCCCAAAGTCCCATTCCGTCTGCCTTTACATAACAGTCAGACCGCCATGTAAAGGCAGAGGGAAAAGGGGCATCCTATGGGGATGCCTCCACAGGCACCACTCCATTGTAGGGATTACGCTCTGACTGATCCTCCAATGGGCTCCTTCAGCCTGGCAGAGTCATCGGTCAGTCGGTCCTTCCGCCCGTTGCGCTCCAACTGACCACATCATTATGCGACGGTCAGACCGCAGCCTCCGATGTCGGACAGACCGCTACTGATGGCCTGTCGGTGGCAATCTGTCTGACATCATAATCGGGCCTTACGAGTCAAAATAATTTACAAAACATTTTTTAAATACAACAAATCTAAATGGTTAAGTAATAAAATATTTATAAAAAGCAATCAAACCAATAAAATAATACACAACCCTAGACACTAAAAAGTTATTTATAAAAATTATATAAAATAATATTTATCAATTTAAAACTTAAAGAATAATAATATATTAGTCAGTTATTCTGAATTTTAAACTATCCTATTTAAAAAGAAAACTACCACACACACCAAAATACATAGCTCAACGATCTTTAAAACATTTAACTAAATAAATAACAGTTAAAACATTTAAAAAGTAAAATATTAATCTACTAATTTTAATTATTATCTAATTGAATGAATGAATGAATGAGAGAGTTTATAAAGCGCACAGATACTCCAAAAGGAGTGTCCCGGCGCTACAGAATCACACGGCTGCTGACACAAGAATAAATTAGCTTCCAAAGAGCCAGGAAACTCGGCAAATCCTGAGAAAGTCTGAGGGGCAACGGAAGTTTATTCCATGCCTGTGCCCCCAGATGGCTAAAGGATTTTCCTCCCCTGCGTGCCAATCGTACCTTAGGCACGCAGGCATACGCCCCCAGACTTGATCTTAGAGTCCTCTTAGGGGTGTACCAGCTAACACGCTTTCTGAGGTAACTAGGCCCCTTGCCATGGAGGGCCTTATAAAACATTACCAGCGCCTTAAATTGTATTCGCTCCCTAACTGGAAGCCAGTGAAGCAACTTCAGGTGTGGTGCCATGTGGGACCTTGGTTTTAAACGAAGGATGGCCCTGGCGGCGGCATTCTGCACCCCCTGAAGCCGTTGCAGGAGGCAATTGGGCAGACATAGGTAGAGAATATTCGCTTAGTCCAGTCTTGATGTAATCAGTGCCTGGACCACAATACTCCTGCAATCCAGCGGAAGAAGTGGAAGAAACTTTCTCACCATCCGAAGTAGTCCGATGCAGGTCCCAACCAAGGCCTGAACCTGGGCTCGCATAGAAAGTACGTCATCAACACGGATTCCCAGGTTTCTAACTGTAGGTTGAGGCACGCTGGGGGGAGAAAATTGTTCCGGCCACCATTGAGTCCAATCTTGCACTTTAGGCAGGCCAAAGAGGACAATTTCCGATTTTTCGGAGTTACACTTCAGTTGGTTTTCCTCCAGCCATCCAAAGACATCAGTGAGGCAGGATCTAATCAGATTGCCATCAAACTCACTGCCTCTGTTGCAAGAGAAAACCAATTGTGTGTCGTCGGCGTAAGAAATAATCTTTACCCCATACGACTCCACTAATGTTGCCAGAGGGGACATGTATAAGTTAAAAAGAGTTGGGCTCAGGCAAGATCCCTGCGGTACTCCTACTTGTAGGCTGGGCATAGCGGATGAAAAGGGAGGGGTCCATATCACCTGCACTCTGTCCTCCAAATAAGAGGTAAGCCAGGCTAGAGCTTGTCCACCAAAACCCATGCCTTTCAGTCTGTCAAGAAGCTTCCTGTGTGGCACCGTGTCGAACGCCGCCGACAGGTCCAACAGTATCAGGATCGCTCTACCCCCCTGATCCAACTTTTCCTTTATATGTTCTGTCACCTCCAGCAGTGCCGTTTCAGTGCTGTATTCAGCCCCGAAACCTGACTGAGTGGGGTGCAGAAGATTATGGTTTCCAGCTAACTCCATAATAGTTTTATTTACGTGCTTCTCCAGTACTTTGGAAAAGGCTGGAAGGAGGGAGATGGGCCTGTAATTTATAGGTACAAGTGGGTCGGCACTTGGTTTCTTTAATAGGGGCAGGATTTTTGCCTGTTTCCAAAGAGGTGGCACAACTCCTGCCACCAGCGAGGAATTCAGGACCTTATTAATGTGCTGATTGATAGTGGGAGCAAGAGCTGGTAACAGCTTTGCAGGACAAGCATCCACTGGTGAACCAGATTTCAGGCTCATTAAATAGGACAATGAGTCCTCAATCTTGATGGCTGGAAAGTGTAGCAACTGAGGACCTTGTAGGGGCCGCCCTGATGAGGAAGACCCTATTGGATCATCCCCTAATTCCGGCTCGGCCATAATATCCTTGTGAGACGTCGGAAAAGACTGCTGGATAGCTACTATTTTGGAGTAAAAGGAATGGGCCATCAAGTGCGCCCAGTCCTCAGACAGTGGGGCTGTTCTGCTTGTTACCTTAGGGGCCATAAAAGACTTCACGATCCCAAAAATCTCTTTACTCTTGTTGGGTGCAGACGTGATTTTGTTCTGCCAGTAATTTGCCTTAGCCACTCTCACCATTCTATAATAAGCTTTTTGGGCCTCCTTATAGATGTCCCTGTCTTCCAGAAGGTAGAGGTTACGCCACTTCCTCTCTAACTTTTTGCATTTACTCTTACTGGTTCTCAGTGCTTCGTTGAACCAGGGAGCAGAGTGGCAAGAACCTCTAGCAGTACGTACTGTTACAGGTGCAGCGGCGTTTATATTTGCCTTTAGCCAGGCCTCGATTGCACAAGCATCCTCTATGGGGCTGTCAACCAATATAGGGACAGAAGATTAAAAAATAACTACCCACGAAACACCCAAATTAACCCCACAAACCAAACTTAAAATGTAATATTTTAATGAACAATGAATACAAGCTAAACCAAAAATAACAAACAGAAAACATAATCAACAAATTAATCTATTGACATTAATATGTAATTAATAAAAAAAAACTACCCGCCAAATCTTCCTGTGTACTCAAAACATTATTAAACATATAAACAAATAAGTAGCAATTAAAAGATATACATAATTAACCCATAATTAATTAACATTAATTAATATATCATTTAAAATAAGATACTACCAATCCAATCCTTCAATTTAAAAAAAAACCTATATTTTATTTAATGGTTTGCATGGGTCTAGAGCATGGAATGCCTCCCACACAGCCCTCCCCGGATTTTCTGGGGAGACTAAATCAACCTTGTCTAGTAATAGGGAATGGGAGGGAGGATGAATGTAGCCCAGGATGTAGTCCATGATGTCCTTTGACTGCGATTGCCTTAAGCAAATACAATTCCTGTCATGGAATATAGCTCGCCTGTGCAGTAAACTGGTAGATCCGGCTTGGACTGATTTTATCCAATCTTTCCAGCTCCGTTGTTTCCAGGAGACATGGGTGGTCGGGCTGATCCATAAATCAGGGTTTAGAACCTTTTATATTAATTATCTCCCTTCAACTATGGGCCGTGCATCAGGGGGCCTTATCATCTGGGTTAAGATCTCAATTACTGATGTAATCAAAGAGATGCGTATTAATTCCCTGGATACTCTGGGGATAAATATCAGGACAAGGAATGGGTATTCAATAAATTTATATAACATTTATAATAGATCTATGTCGTAGAATAAAGAGTCCCCCACCCTCTAAGTTTTAGAGGAACATTTTGGCTCCCTTAAGGGTAGCCCCTATTTAATTTTAGTGGGAGATTTCAATATGATTTTTGAGCAATTGACTGCATTATTTCTGTTACTGAGCAAAAGAAATAGGTATTAAGCATCCCACTTCTAGATGCAATCCCTTTATCAATGTGGTCTGTAGCTGCTATGCATTTCGTACAGACTGGCTGCATGTAATGGTCATACTGAATCAGATAAGGGACGAGCTTATGCCTTTTTTGTTTAACATCTGTTTATTAAGCACAGGCAAAAGGACGATACATGTCACAGCGTGAGAAAACAATGGCGAGATGGCATCATAGGCTAGCTTACATAACATAGTATCGTCTCAAGATCGACCCAGCAGAGCAGCACCTTCCCCCACAAGCCCTGACATTCAAACATAGCTTAGGCATGAGGTCCTTCCAAATCGCAGGCAGCACTACCATAGGGTCTAGGCCGAGGGGGAGGCCTCGGGAGAAGCAGGAGTACATCAGCCAAGTCAGGGTGTACCTTAAAGTAGAGAGCTAACATAGCAAACCGGCTGTATAGCCGAAAGGGTCTAAGCAAACATGGGCTAACAAATGTGAAGTCCCCACCTCGTGTGAGGAAAAGACCCCACGCTGCGACAAAACTAAGAGACTTAGCCACAGATGCTGTAAGAGCAAACACACAACAAAGAAGAAAAAGAAAAGAAAAGAGTAGAAACAAGAGTCAGAGAGGAAAAAAGTCCAGGGAGAAGAGAGCCGGTCAGTGGAGGGTGCGCCTCCCCAGGAGGGGGAGGAGGAGGGGAGAGGGTCAAAGGGGGGTGTGCCATAGGGGGGCTGGGGGAAAAGGGGGCCTACGCCCAGTGCGGGGGCTAGTGATCGCAGGGACAGGGGGATCTATCCCTCAGCTCAGGTGGGCTCCTCCGGGGGTGTCAACCTCCGACCCCGGGAGAAAGGCTCCAGGGAGTCCTCAAACAACTGCAGGGCACGTAACCTAGGGGGCATCAGACGGGAGTGCTCAGTTCTAGTGAAATAGCGTATAAGTGGTTGCCAGATGCGATCAAATCGCGTGTCTATGTGATTAAGGCGTGCCGTGAGTAACTCTATAGACAGAACATCCCACAGTCTGAGGAACCAAGCAGCAATAGGGGGCGGATGGGGCCACTTCCAATAGGAGGCAATGGACTGTCTTGCCGCTCCCAGTAGGTGAAGAAATAAATGCCAGTCTGCCAAAGTCATGGCCTTCAGGGTAACGGGTCGAATGCCCAAGATCGTTATGGACGGGGTAGAAGGGACCGAGAAACCCACCACCTCTTTAATGTGGCTGAGTACCTCCTTCCAAAACAGCGCCAAGCCCGGGCAAGACCACCAGATGTGTAAGAAATCCCCTCTGTCATTCTGGCATCTCCAGCAGAGCGGAGGGGAGTTCGGGAACATCCGATGGAGACGGGTGGGGGTATAGTACCAACATGTCATCAGTTTATATGCTGACTCGCGCTGGGGCGTGCTACGGTACAGCTTGGGGATGTCCTTCCACAGGCGAGCCCTCTCCTCCGGGGTAACGTCGGCATCCAGATCAGAGGCCCAACGCGTCTGATAGCCATGAGGGGCAAGCTGTTGAGAGTGCTGGAGAACAGCGAAGGTCTTGGAGATCAAACCCCTTGACTCCTCAAATCTGCGAACCAGGGTTTCAAAGGGGGTGAGCTGCCTAGTCGCCTCCCGGCTATACGTCGGGGAATTAAGCCAATGACGCAACTGGCAGTATTGTATGCGCGCGCTTTCCGAGAGATGAAAGAATTGTTTGCACTGATCGAAGGTACGGAAAGTGGTGCCCCGGAAGAAGTCCTGGATAACTAGACGTCCCTCCACGGTCCAGGTGTCGAACGCCCTAGGTTGCAGAGCAGGAGGGAACGCAGGGTTATGCGTGAGGGGTGTATTGGGGGACGGAAATGTGAGGCCCGAGGTACTGTCAGTTTATCCCAGATCTCCAGGACCATTCTCGTTGGCGTGGCAATGTAGGCACTACGAGGGCGGTCCTCTCGCGGGAGCCAGGCTAAGTCCCACAAGGGCCTACAGGCCACCGCCCGATCCATGTGGAACCAGTGCTTCTCGCTTTCAGGGACAATCCATTCGGATATAAACCGGAGATGACAGGCCCAGTAATATTCCAGCAAGTTGGGGAAGGCAAGGCCACCCCGAGATCTGGGAAGCATAAGAATTTTGTGAGAGAAGCGAGGGCGGGATTTCCCCCATATGAATTTAGTGAAATCGCGCTGCAGGGCCAAAATATCCGCGTGTGGTATGAGAGTAGGCGGAGATTGGAACAGATAGAGAATTTTGGGAAGAAGGGACATTTTGATGGCGTTAAGTCGTCCCAGCCACGCCAGGGGAACACCCTCCCATCTACGGATCTCCTCCCGAATAGACTTTCGAAATCTGGGCCAGTTGGGCGAGGTCCATGACGCAAGTGTGGGAGTCAAGTCCAGTCCCAAATAGCGGATGGACACATCCGTCCATTGCACCGGAAGCAAATTCTGCAGGTCCCAGACCTCCAGGGCTGAAAGCGTAAGGTTAAGCGCCTGGGATTTTGCGAGATTAATCCGATAGCCAGAGGCGGCTTCGAAAGAACCCAGAAGCCAGGCCACCGCAGGAAGGGAAGTCAATGGGGAGGACAGGGAGAGAAGGTCATCAGCGAAGAAAGAAGCTTTGTGTTCCATGCCCCCCATGGGGATTCCCCGTATGTCCTGGTGACGACGTATTGCAATAGCCAGGGGCTCGACCACAAGAGCGAACAATAAGGGGGAAAGCGGACACCCCTGGCGAGTGCCGCGATGAATACGAATGGCGGCCGTGGTGGTCCCATTGAAACGAATGCAGGTGGAGGGCTTCACATAAGGGCCCATTAGTTTAGAAATAAACCCCGGTCCCAGGCCGACCTTCTGGAGGACCGCCCTAAGAAAACCCCAGTCCACGCGCTCGAATGCTTTCTCAGCGTCCAGGGAGACCAAGCAGGCAGGAACGTTTCTAATATGCGATTTTTCCACCAGATGGGCTATCCGGCGTATATTGTCCGCGCCATGACGGTGACGGATAAACCCCACTTGGTCGGGGTAAATCAGACCTGGGAGATGAGGTTCCAAGCGGTTCGCCAGAAGTTTTGTAAATATTTTAGCGTCGGTATTGAACAGGGCAATGGGGCGGAAAGAGGCCGGCAGGGTCGGGTCCTTGCCCGGCTTGGGGATAAGCACTATTTCTGCCTCATTCATCGTAGGGGACAGGCCCAAGTGGTCGGTAAAGCTATTAAAAAGATGAAGAAGATGATCGCGCAGTTGTGGATAGAAAGCCCGGTTAAAAGTGACCGGCAGGCCATCAGGGCCCGGAGTTTTGCCTATCGGGAGCTGTTTTAATGCTTTAGCAAGTTCCTCATGGGTAATAGGCTCATCAAGCAATTTCGTGAAGTAGGGATCGATGGGGTCCCAGGGGCAAGAGTCAAGAAAGGCTTTAACCGAGTCTGAAGGGCAAGGAGCCTGCGCATAAAGATCTTTATAGAAGGCCTCCAGTGGGAGGCCCTTGCTGTTTCCGAGATGGCCCAAGAGTCATCCGGACGTCTGAGTTTCGCAATATGGGATCGGGCAGTCTGGGTCCGAAGGCCACGCGCAAGGCACGCCCCAACCTTGTCTCCACCCTCATAAAATTTTTGTTTAAGGTTAATTAGGAGCCGTTCCGCTCCATTGGTACGTTGAACGCGCAATTGACCGCGAAGCGCAGCGAGGCGCCGCTTATTGGAAAGGGAGGGACGTGCATGGTCTTCACGTTCCAGTTCTTTAATATCTCTGGTAAGGTTGGACTCAACAAGTCGTGACTCCCTGACCCGGGCGATAGAGATTGAGGTAATGACCCCCCGAATAGTGGCTTTGAAAGTGTCCCAACGGACATCCTCGGGAGTATCGGACAAAGAATTGGATGCAAAGAAGGCTTCAATCTCCCTGCGGATGTCCGCCACATCCACTGGATTCCGGAGGGCCTGAGGGGCAGCCTCCACCGAGGGAGGGGTTCTCGACAGACGTCAGGGGATTGAAGCGTGAGTGAGACATGGGCATGATCAGAAATAGATGTATCAGAAATCTCCGCGCTGCACAGCGTATGTGCCAAGGGGAGCGAAAGGAAGAAATAATCAATACGTGAATAGGAGCGATGCACGTGGGAAAAGAAAGAATAATCTCGAGAGTCCGGGTGCAAATGCCGCCAAGCATCGATCAGGCCAAAGTCAGTAATGGCATCCCTCAATTTTGCTGACATCGCCCCGGCGACATGCTGCACCTGCGCAGTACGATCCCGCTCGGGGTCCCAGACCACCAAGGATAACAGGAGTAGAAAGGGAGCGAAGGAGGGCCCCAAGGTGCAAACGCAGAAAAGCGTCCTGTTTCTGATTAGGAGCGTATATATTGACAAAGGTACAAGAGCCCCGACCCCAAGCCATATGAACCTTAAGAAATCTCCCCTCCTCGTCAACCGTACATCTGGGGAACGCCTCGCGCCAGCCCGGCTTAAAAAGGATGGCCACCCCGCTTGTCTTGGAAGGAGAACATGCCCAGTATTGGGTGGGATACCTACGGTGGGACATGAGATGAGTGTCTGTGGAGAGTAAGTGGGTCTCCTGCAGGAAAACCACGTCCGGGTCATGCTGGAGCAGGTAGCGCCATATCTGGCGCCGCTTGTTAGGGGAGTTCAGCCCTTTCACATTGAGGGAGAGGAGTGTGATGCTATTCGTCATAGTGTAATTAGGTACAAATATCGCACCCCAGCCATCCCGCCAACGCCCAGTTCCCTCCAGACCCCAAGGTCGGACAGGCGCACCCCGATGGAGCTCCAGTAAGCAATCCCCAAAGATTGAAAGGGAGCGGTCCTCCCGGGTCGTGCATCAGAGAGAAGAGGACTAGTGATCGGGAGTGGTAACGGGAGAGATGGAAAGAGGCCAAGAGCAGAGGGCCAACCAAACCCCCATGACCAGGAAAGGCCCCACAGCACACCTCCACAGAGTTGCAATGACACAACCTCCACCCAAGACCCACCCAAGGGAGAGTCGTAGAAAGGAAAGAATAAGGAGAACAAATAGAGAATCGGCCAACTGGGCCAGATCGAAACAGAGTCTATCTGGGACGGCCCGGTATCCCGAAGGCAGGCCATTCCGGAGAAGTCACTCTCTTGTGGGACTCTGAAGTGGGGGGGCAGCAGACACACAGGAATTCAAGAGCCTCCGCTGTCCGTGTCCTGTGCAGTGAGAAGCAAGATAAGAGGCAGTCCGGCCATCAGACCTGGGCAAGGAGCGTTGCCAGGCGTAGGCCCGAAAGAAGCCATAGTAAAGATCGTTATGCAGCTGGGGGGATCTAGTTCGTAAGTGATGGGGAGCCACTCAAGGAGCGAATATGGCTAATGATTTCCTGCTTTGCTTGGGATGATTCAAGTCTCTGTGAGCGGCGTCTGGATCTAGGAGGGGGGACTGTGGACCATTCCGGTTGGAGTGCGCCCGCCGGACGCACAAGGGTAGATGAGAGGTCCTCATCATCAGAGTCCACTGGAAGTTGAAGGAGCCGTTGTGCCTCCCGCAGGGACCGAAGGACTCGCCGCCTGCCCTCCCAGGTGAACATCAGGGCGAATGGGTGGCCCCACTGGTACTTGATCTCCAGGTCTCTCAGCTTGTCTGTTAAAGGCTGGAATTCCTTCCTCCGGCGGAGGGTAGAGGGCGCAAGGTCTTGGTAGATTTGTATAGACAATCCATTGTAAGAGACCCACTTAACCCATTGCACCTTCCTAAGAATGGCCTCCTTATCCACAAAGAAGTGGACCCGTGTGATAATATCTGGTATAAAATCGGGGGGATTGCGAGGGCCAGGAACTCGATGCGCTCTGTCCAGCATGGGCGGTGAAGCGCCCTCACCCTCCCGGATGGCCTGCAGGAGGTCCGCCGTGTAGGCCAGGATGTCCTTCCCCTCCGTTCCCAACGGGACACCCCTGATGCGCAAGTTGTTCCTCCGGCTGCGATTTTCCAAATCCTCCTGCTTCAATTGGAGGGTGATGTTTTGGTCTTCCAGTTCGGTCACCTTCTTCCAGAGGTTTTCAAGGTCCTCCGTCCTGGTGTCCATCGTACGCTCGAGCCCATCAACTCTGTCGCCGATCTCAGTGACCTCCTTGCGAATGTCTTGGAGACCGGCTTTAAAGTCCTGTCGGAGGGAACCAATTTCGTCTTTGATTTCTTGCAAGAAGGACGACATAAATGCCTGGGTGATTGGTACTTCGGAGCCGGAGGACCCAGAGGGCGCTGAAGATGCAGGAGGATCACCCTGTGATTGCGGGCCGATTTGGACCAGAGAGAGGTGACTGGGTTATCTCGTGCAGTCGCGGAGTCAGCATCCTTGTTGGGCCGATTCTTGGGAGGCATGGCCTCGGAAACCTGGGGGCCCAAGGGCTCTGCCACAGAGAACAGAAGCTACCCCGGCCGGTGGCGGACCTCGGGGGGCGGCGGCAAAGTGTCGAGGAACAAGGGACTCCCACAGCCCGCTATCGGTTGCGGCTGCCAGCGCCGGGCACAGAATGGGTGACAAGGGCCTCCAAGCACTTAGGGCCAGAGAGTGCAAGGGGGTCGCAGTAGGCTGCACTCCTCCAAACAAGGGGTAACCCCCCAGGCAGCGCAAGGAGGTAGTGGTTGCCTGCACCGGGTGGTGGGGCTCTCCCACAAGCAGTCTGCCCAAACCACGAGCACCAGGGGGTCCCCAGCCAGGAGCCAGTCCAGGTAAGTCACAGAGGGGTGGATTCAGTGGGGCAAAGATGAAGAGGTGGTCCCTGGGCCCTCACTAAGGATCCTGCAGGCGGCAAGGCAGCGCCCCACCCAGCGCGAGACCTCCAAACAGGCAAGCACTCGCTAGGCCCCTCCAGGCGATTTCACTGGCAACGCGGGGCAGGAGAAGCAAGCCGGGCAATACAAGACGGGCCCCCTCAGCGTGGACCCGCATGCAGTCCCCAGGCAAGGTCGTTGGAGCAGGAGCGGGGAGGCCCCGGGTCACAGTCAGTGCCACAGCAGCCAGGCCCAGCGCCGAAGGCCGCGTCCAACGGAGCCCCCCCAGCCACCGGCTAGCAGGTGATGTGTCTCCCCAATACCTGCACTCCAGGGGCCGCGTACGGCTAGGCGCTCATCTCTCACGTCGCGGTGGAACTCCGCCGCCGTCAGGGCCAAGCAGTGAAAAGCGCAGGAGGGCAGGCAACCAAATTGACGGGCATCAGCAGCGGAGGGGGCCACCAACAGCGGCTCAGGGGCCGGGCCGAACCGGTGCCAGCAGCGACGTCCAGGACCCCCCCCACGGGGGACGGCCCCACACAGCACCCGGAGGCTTGGGCGCCAAGTGTCCAAGATGGCGGCCGAAGAGAGCTGTGTCGCGGTGAGCCGGGAAGCACGGCCCCGTAGGCCCCCCAGGCGGCCCCCGCCAAAACAAGCAGTATCAATGGGGTCTCGCTGATGGTCCGAGGCTCCGATCCGCAAAGCAGGTCCGGTGGCCGCGACTACAGCGGCTGCAGGACACGATCAGAGCGGAGGCTCAGTGAGACTCGTCCTACTCCATGCGCGCCATAGCCACGCCCCCGCTTATGCCTTTTTAAGAAGGTGTTCCAAAAGTAGGATAGACTATATTCTACTTGAAATAGAATTGTGGGATACGCTAGTGAGTTTCAAGATTGTTTCCAGACACAATAGCAATCATTATGCACTCCATTTAAGAATGGGGAAGGGTTGTAACAAGATGAAGCTGATTAGAATGTAATTTCCACTGTTGAGCCATTAGTTGGGAACAAGAGGAGGGCGATCAAGTGGCCTAAAGTAACGCCTACTACTTCTAGCCTCACAAGAATTTATAATCTTTATTCTCTTGCACCATTTGTGGACATGCCCGATTATGAAATTCCCATTGTTGAAATGCATAGTTCTTTATTTGATGCTTTAAGTGGAATTTTTGTAGAGGCCCCCAAAGCTTGCAAGTCAGGCAAAACAATTCACAATCACTGGTATACAGGCAAGTGCCGCAAGGTTAAATCAGACCTGATTTTAGTTATTAAATCTTGGGATCGCCAGCAATTCGTGCAACAAGTGGGTGATATAGGCAAGTGGTACATACATGCAAACTCAAATGGAACGATGACAATTGGAAAAACTTTTCAGAGACCTACCAAAGAAGGGACAATACCTAGTTCTGGCATATCTTGGCTCATGGCAGTCTGGAAGGGAGCACATAACTTGAATATTTTATCCAGTCACATGTATGGGTTAATCACTTTTCCAAATTATATTCTTTATATACTAAGATAGAGAGGTTGAATCTTAAAAACACCCTAGATTACAGAAATATTCATAATGTTGGTGAGGCAAGATTACATTCTCCATTAGTGAAACTGTGGAAGCCATAGAATCCCTTCACCCAGGTAAGGCTCCTTGTCCTGATAAGGTACCTAGAGATCTTTATTATTTGGACATTGCAGTCTGGGCTCCATATATCAATGTACTTTTAAACTCTATTATGGCAGGAACTCCCATTCCTGATTCTTGGGCCGGGGCAGAAATCCTCCAGATCTACAAAAAAGGCAACAGAAGTAACCCCTCTAACTATAGCCCATTAGTTTGCTGGATAATTTACCGAAGGTGTTCAGCATACAGGTCTTGGTAGGGCTTCAGGAATGGGCCTTACCAAGTGAGGCGGAGATCTTACCACCTTTTCAAGCTGGTTTTAGAGCTACAGTTAGTACAGTGAATCAGGCTTTTAGATTGGCCCTAATCCTATTGAAATATATCAAGTTATCTAAAGAACACTTGCATGTAGTCTTCGTGGACTTGAGGGCTGCCTTTGATCTTGTTCTAAGGGCTAAACATTGGGATTCCCTAATGTCAATGGGTGTCCCTTGTTGTCTACTACGTAATATTGTAAGGCTACATGAGAACAATATGCCCAAGTGAGATGGGGGAAGCAGGGAGAACTAACTAACAGAATTCCCAGTGAGAGAGGTGAACATCAAGGATGTGTCCATGTGCCCACACTCTTCTCGTTATTAATTAATGATGCATTCAGATATTTATCTGAATGCACCCATGATACCCCAAAGCTAGGTGGTAAATTCACCCCAGGTCTAGAGTTTGCAGATGACACCTTGCTCATCTCAAGAACCCAGTAAGACTACATAATTTGCTGAATAGATTCCAAACCTTTTATAACTCTAGGTGCTTCGAGATTAATACTCTTAAGACAAATCTTATGTTAATGTTAATGAAATTTATAAGAGCGCACGAATACCCGGAGGTGTCTTGGCGCTGAGGACCACAATGAGCATATTTAGCGTCTAGACCTGAAATAGCCAGGTCTTTAACTTTTTTCTAAAACTCACTAAGGAGCTAGCATTCCTGAGTTCCATTGGAAGGGTGTTCCAGAGTTTGGAGGTGCCTTAGTGAAAGCTACGGCCACACCCAATGCGCCGTGCGGATTCTGGGGACTGTAAGAAGTCTAGCCCCCTCCGAACGTAGGTGTCTGGTCGGTTTGTACCATACAAAAAGATTCTGGAGAAAAGAAGGACCTGCACAATTCAAAGCTTTATAGGCAAGACACAGTGCCTTAAACTTAATACGCTGGGAAACAGGGAGCCAGTGCAAATTGCGGATTTCCTTAGATACCGTTTTATGCCTGGGGATGTTAAGCAAAAGACGAGCAGCTGAATTTTGGACCATCTGAAGCTTCTTTAAACACTGCTTCTGCACATTCAGATATAGCCCATTACAGTAGTCCAGTTTGGACTGAATAAGAGAGGTAACTACTGTTTTTCTGGTATCCGCGGGGATATACGGAAGTATCTTCCTTATTTTCTTTATAAGAAAATAGGAGGCCGAGACAATGGTGTTGGTCTGCTGACAAAGTGTTAGTTTATTGTCAATCCATACACCTAAATTCTTAACTTTAGCTGCTGGTATGGGAGGTGTACCCATCTCTGCCGGCCACCACAGATTACCCCAGGTTGGCTGCATATTGCCGAAGATCAAAACCTCGGTCTTCTCAGAATTAAGTTTGAGGCAATGTGCACTCATCCATTTGTTGATTGTACCCATACAGTTTTGAAACTGCTGGATAGGAGAGGTTTGATGTTTGTATGCAGCTACCACAATCTGAGTATCATCAGCGTATTCACGGATCAATTCACGGATCAAATTCACGGATCAATGGGGCCAGTTCGGAAACGTAAATGTTGAACAAAGAAGGACTTTAATCTGATGAGTAAAATAATTCCTTTTTTCTGATATAAGTGAGTTTTTATAATTCACTAAAGCCAGCCTATATGCTTGCTTTTCCGGCTCATGATAGTTTGTTCGCCAACGACGTTCCATTCGGCGACAGTTTTGTTTTTCTTTCCGAAGTGATTCCGAAAACCAGGGTGCGGAAGGGGTATTTCTATTTCTAGATACTGTTTTTGTGGGTACCGAAGCATTAACTGCATCAAGAATCCAGTTAGTGTGATTGGTGACCGCTAAGTCCACATGGCCCAGAAGTTGAGGTGGTGAACTCTCCAGGTGGGCGCAAGTATTGTTTTATCCACTTTACTCCATGCCTTACAAGAAGAAACAGGTAGTTTAGTGGTGCCAACCTGTCTCGCCGTGGTGCATGGAAGACAGAACTTAATTAGTGAGTGGTCTGACCACGTCAGCGGGAGAATTTCTTTTACTATGAGCCCATGAACCGTGGAAAAAACACCATCCAGTGTGTGCCCAGCCTCATGGGTAGGGGATTCCACTAACTGGGTTAATCCAACTGCTCCAAATGTATCTAAAAGCACTGCCGTTTCTCTATTATCTTTATCTTCTAGATAAAAATTAAAATCTCCAAGGATAGTAAAGTCCTTATTTAAAAAAAATGGGTTCGAGGAGGGTATCAAGGTTAGTTATAAATGCATTTCTGGAGCCTGGTGGTCGATATATTAAGATGCCTCTAAAGGTCAGCTTAGGGTTGAGTTCAAATGTGAAGTGGAGGGCCTCATAGGAAGGAGTAGAGACAGGATAGTAGGTGACTAAAAGGTGTTCTCTAAAAATAATAGCCACTCCACCGCCTCTTTTTAGTGACCTATCTACTCTAATTGCTCGAAACCCTACAGGGGAGCAGTGATAAAATCAGGATCTGAGGCGACATCTGCCCAAGTTTCTGTTATAAATAATATATCCAGATCCAAATTTTCTATAGTGAAAGCTACCTCATATTTATGCTTTGCTAATGATCTGGCGTTAACCAGGCCACCGCTTAAGGAGCTATTTGAAGATTTATTAGAGTAGTGATTCTGAAAGATTTGGCAAGATTGCAAGGCCATAATGCCTTGTGTTTGTGGGAGTGAAAAGCCGCATATGCAGCTGGTCACTCTTTCCCCAGGGCCCACTAAACAACAATTCTCCCTCATTCTATTTAGAGAAAATAACTCTCTAGCGGAATAGCTTACAGTTTGGGTGGACATTGAACCAGCGTTTCCAGCGCTGGGCGCGGTCCAGGCGCGGACGGGCGCAGACGGGCGCGCCTTCGGCGGCCCAGCGGCGCGCCCGCTGCGCGCGTCCGCTGCGCGTCCGCACCATCTGCTGGTTAAATAGTAACTTCCGTG
This sequence comes from Calotriton arnoldi, assembly GCA_963921515.1. Lineage (NCBI taxonomy): Eukaryota > Metazoa > Chordata > Amphibia > Caudata > Salamandridae > Calotriton > Calotriton arnoldi. The sequence continues at coordinate 95,644 of CAWUFW010016946.1, read as the reverse complement.
GGACGACTAGACTGCGTCCTCCCCGGAAGTGCGGACAGCTGGGATGAAGGGTCCGCCCTCCGCTCAAACGGCACGTCAGCCGCGGCGGAACGGGGTCGGCCCAAAGATAGAAGGTGAGCAAATAAACCGCAAAAAGATGTAGGAGCAGCAAGCGGCAGTACAGGTAAATAAAATCAGTGCAGCATGTTGCTCAAATATAAAACCTAAAGGAACTTAAAAACACAGAGTCAGGAGCAGTGCATAAAATAAAACAAGCGTAAAAATAACAGGTGCTAGGCGCTGGCAGGGCTTACGTGGAGTCCGCTGCGCGTCCGCACCATCTGCTGGTTAAATAGTAACTTCCGTGGGACGACTAGACTGCGTCCTCCCCGGAAGTGCGGACAGCTGGGATGAAGGGTCCGCCCTCCGCTCAAACGGCACGTCAGCCGCGGCAGAACGGGGTCGGCCCAAAGATAGAAGGTGAGTAAATAAACCGCAAAAAGATGTAGGAGCAGCAAGCGGCAGTACAGGTAAATAAAATCAGTGCAGCATGTTGCTCAAATATAAAACCTAAAGGAACTTAAAAACACAGAGTCAGGAGCAGTGCATAAAATAAAACAAGCGTAAAAATAACAGAGGTGCTAGGCGCTGGCAGGGCTTACGTGGAGTCCGCTGCGCGTCCGCACCATCTGCTGGTTAAATAGTAACTTCCGTGGGACGACTAGACTGTGTCCTCCCCGGAAGTGCGGACAGCTGGGATGAAGGGTCCGCCCTCCGCTCAAACAGCACGTCAGCCGCGGCGGAACGGGGTCGGCCCAAAGATAGAAGGTGAGCAAATAAACCGCAAAAAGATGTAGGAGCAGCAAGCGGCAGTACAGGTAAATAAAATCAGTGCAGCATGTTGCTCAAATATAAAACCTAAAGGAACTTAAAAACACAGAGTCAGGAGCAGTGCATAAAATAAAACAAGCGTAAAAATAACAGAGGTGCTAGGCGCTGGCATGACATTTAGACCCCATAAATCCTTCATTAGTAATCTGAGATTGGTAGAAAACATTCTAGAAAAGGTTGATCATTGCCTAATTAGCAATTAAGATAGACCACACTTTAGCTTAGTCCCCACAAAAGTAGAGCAACAATTATACATAGAGCCTCAGCCATTGTAAAGCTGTACAGATCTCCAGCAATCAGATCAATATCTCCAGCTTTAGAGGCCAAAAGAGCCACAACTCAATCGGCAGCCCTTTATGGAGCGGAGATCTCAGGGATGGGAAATATTAAAGAGCTTATTATTTTGTTAGATCCCTTTCCAACTTATCACATAGTATCCCAGTTCTCCCATTTTTCTTTGACATATCGTTGGAACAAATTGAGAAATTGGCACATCTCAGGCCACTGTTGTATTGGGTTAGATTGTGGACCACATCAGAGTTGGGAACATATAGGAATGGTCTAAGAGAGTTTTGTGGTTAGATAAGGACGCGACCTTTAACTGATTATGTCATATAAAGCTCTGGTTAACTGCTTTAGCGATGGATAGAATATGAGCTGACCCTACTTCTATAAATCCAGCAGCAAGGGATGTTTTAAAGAGGTCTTATAAGGCTTCCATTGTAGAAAAGTGGCAGTCTAACATTCAACCTGGCAGCTTGGCAGATACATTTTTGGATATTAAACCACCGCCTGGGTTTGAAGCATACCTGTATCAAATTGTTCCCAATGGGGCTAAAACCCTATATATGAAATTTAGATTTTGTACTTTAATGCTCAATTGCTTTACTTGAAAGTGGTACAGAAGGAAGTTCAACAATGATTTGTGTAAGGCATGTGGTGTAGGGAAAGAAAATATTGTACATGTCTTGCTTTTTTGCCCAGCCTGCCTTAGAGGTTTTGAAATCTCGTACAAGTACTACCATCTGTCTGGTTTCAAAGAAAAAGCTAAACCTCTTTTAGTTTTGTTTTTAATCATTATCTTATTTATTATAATGTATTTTAAACTTCATAAATTGCACATTGTATATAATTGTTGCATGAATTGTGTGTATTTAGGTGTTATATGTTTTATGGGTATTTTCCTGAAATAAACATTTTCAACAACAACAATATTTTTTACAATAACATATATAATAAAATAAAAACATGAAGCAATACAACAAAAGCACAATAATTAAAAGAATAAAATAAACAATATTTTAAACTTCAATATAACAGTACAACATTTATAAACAATATACTTATTTTGTATTTCATATATGGCTTACTACCCATACTACCACTGCTAAGATTTTTCTGGTCACAATATTTTAACCGCAGTATAACGGTCTGACAATATTTCTAGTCAATATTTAAATTTAACACTCCCATAGTACCTTTGAACAAGTATTCATATACAAAGTATAACTAAGTCTTCCTAGTGCACACGTGGTAGCTTGTCGAACCTCAGGTGGGGGACAGGGAATATACAGTGTAAAACTGAAAACATGACAAGAAATAAAACGTGAAATATCTAGTCAAAGAACAAATCAATATACTGAGAATTTGTATTTCCCAACAATGATAAAATAGCGCCCATTAAAGTTTATTCAGGTGAAAAATGCTGAGGAAGATTATTAAGTATGATGAGAACGCTTGAGAGAGGTAAGGCTGCTAGGGCTTGGCAAGGCTTAAGGGGGGGCCTAACTGGCATGCAGCAATGTTTGGACTTGCTTGACAAGTTCACCTTGGGACTTCATTTTCTTTCTTGGAGCAAGGTTTTCAAGTGGATATTGGTGACGACACAGTCAACTGATCGAGTTGCTGGGTACAGGATACACTGAGCTTGCAGAAAATCCTTCTAACAATAATCCACTAATTGTGTAAGTGTATGCCCCAAAACATCTACAATGGAAATAAAATGGAAATATTCAGGGAATCTTCATAACAGTTATTACAAATAGAAGGGACTGTGTCCTCCTTGTACTTTTACTAATAGGTTGTTGTACAACTTGGGGTCAAAGGCATGTAAGAGTATGCTAAGAGTACTTCAGTAGTACTATTTCTTTTCCTCATAAATGCTTTTGTGAATTGGCCCCTTTGGGTTCGAGGTTTCTGTTACCTGAATCAATCTCTTTCGGGTCTCTCAGTTGGTGGTCAATGTCTGACACCTAAGCAAAAGCTATTCTTTCCTCTAAAACTGAGATCTGGCATTAGCTCCTGCTCCATACTTTAAATATAGCTCAGAAAGTACATCCAAATATTCACTGTGCTAGGTATAACCTCGCACCATGTTCTGAGAGTCAAATTACAAAAATGAAGAGTTTAACTAGCAATAAAAGGTTCTTCAAATCTTTGAGTGCATAAGCAATACTGGCACAGGTTTTCCACAGCTGCAAATGGTGGGTGCTATTGGTACATCTCCCAGGCTATAATCAGGCTTTCACAATCCTCTATGATTCGGAAAAAACACTATCAGGTTCAATGGCAGAGAAACACATTTATGATTTGCAGACCCCAAAAATCAGCTAAGTTCGGTCCATCAAAAGATGAGCTATGCAGGGTGCAGCAACAATGCAATGGATTCCCAACAGGCACCATCTCCATTTTGGCAATAGTCTAGGTCAATTTGGATGTTAATACATCACTGGTCATTCCTGTGCAAGCTTTTCATTAGTTAGTTGCAATCTTACATCTGACTTGGTTGTGCTACATATTGATGATATATGCTACTTTAAACAAACTTTGGCAAAGCCAATAGGTTTGATGCTCCCATTGGAGAGCTGACAATAGCAAAAAAAGGCTGCTGCAGTAAAAAACAATTAAAAAGGATTACTTTATATATGTAATGCATGGATGAGATAAGGAATTAAGGGGCCCATTACGATGGCGGGCGGAAGCACAACCGCCGTGCTGGCGGATGCAAAAACCACCAGTTACCGCCGGCACGCAGCAGTCCACACGCCCGCCCAATTACGATGCGAAAAGCAGGCCAAACACCGCCGGCAAGCCAGCAACACCGTCCGCCATCAAAGTGCGCCCGCACACGTAGCGGCGCAGCACAACTGACACACACCGTCCGACGAAACACGTCCCGCCCGGCGCATAAATTACGATGCCGCAAACAAACGGCTCCCACGGCAAAGAGACACCGCACGTGAAAGAGAGGCGGAAACACGGACGCAGAGCACGGACAACGAAGAAGCGGCACCCCGGGCATGAATCCAGCACTGCAGGCCCTTCCCATGCTTCTGCTGATGCACCACCAAGGACGCAACGTACCGCGGAGACGCAGGTAGGCACACACACAACAAGTGCACGCAAACAGCGCACACAGTGCAAGGGCGGAAAAAGCGGACAACCCCCCACCAGCGCGTGTACACTACACATCCACCATCGCATCCACATATGACACACAGGCCAAATCGTAACATCGCAGAACACATGTGTACACACCACCTGGGACTAGGAACCAACCACCCCGTCACGGCCCCAAAGCGCCGATGACGCCGCCACACATGCGCACAACGCAGAGGCCAACCGCAGCGCCATGCATGCGTCGCACACAGACACAGGGACACAACCAAGCAGCACACACATCAGCCCACCCCGAACGCACATGACACGTGACAGGCCGGCCACAGACATGTCCCCAACGCCCAATTCACGGACAACACCCAACGCCACACAAACGACGCACACATGTCAGTGAAGACACGCAACTGCAGGACACACCCCAGTGTAACAAACATGGCGTAGCACACAGCGGCGGCAACACCAACTAGGAGAAGCAGGGCCCCTTCGGGAAGAGGAACGCCAGTACCACACTGAAAAACCCATACCACCCTGCACATATGAACAAGACACATGAAACGGAACACCAAAGAGCCCGGGGACCGACAACAGGTGGCCCAAGAATTACATCCACACACAAGGCCCAACGCAGAGCGGAAAGGCAGCCTGCCGCCCACACAAGGGAGAGCAGACAGCACTGAATGACCTTCCATTCCAACACCGAAACCACAGCCCTACGACAGAAGCCGGTGAATACAGCCATTGTCCAAGAATAGACCAACACAGGCATGCCGAGGAGACCGACCACAGGGCAGATAGCGCATATCACAGAAGCACACAACGGACGGGGAAGAAAGAAGAAAACACTCCCCCATGTCGGCCACATGCAAGTTAATTGGAAGGAGTCACACAGCACTGACCTTGAACTGTCTGAGAAGCATGTGGGAAGAGGGCCCGTGTCCTCCAAACAAGCCAACAGAACACAAGTCCTGTCTCCCCACGACTACACAGAGCTCACAGCAACCCCGGAGCGTGCACATTGCAGACTGCACACACAGCCGGAGCACGCCACCTCTACGAACCGCTGCGAAATGGCAACCGCAACACACCTACCCAACTACGCCGAACAGCTCAAGCTGTACAAAACCAACACGATACATACATTGGGATGCGATCTCCTGTCCCTGCTGAACGTAAGTTACCGACTGACTTACCGCATCACATTGTTCAGCTGCGTCATGCCCGTCTTCTACTGTCGGAGGTGTCCCTACCAGCATCCCGTCGAGATATGCCTCTCCAACCCGGCATGTCTGAAGGCGGACCTGCTACCACTACTCCTCCCTCTGGACGCACACGACAGGGCCTGCTCTGCCTATGGGGGCATGGCGTATGTGGCCAACATCGCACGCGCACTGAAATGGAACCACTGTGCCTCCACACGACGGATCATCGAGAACAGCTACATCGAATGTCACCCAGCATGCCCCATCATGGTCCTCCAAGGGACAACCTACGAACAACACCTTGACAGCCACCATCCGCTTCATTGGCTGGCAAACATGTACACCACCAATGACATGGAAGCCCTGCTGGACGGCATCGCATACCTGACAACCTGTAAATACGTCGGACCACAACGCAGGTTCCCCGAGTGACCTATGAAGTCCAACCCCGCACCCATGCTCAGCTTCCGCACGGACTGGCCAGTCACCACCACAACAGCCATACCAAACGACCGGCAACTGTAACCACACCATCAACGACATCGCCATGACATCGGATATGACCGGGACATGCACACTGTTCCCCATCACATCCAGGAACACCGCATGCATCGTGGGAGGCAGTGGCATGGGCTCTGTGCATCGCACCCACATGGACGGAACTGCACGAACAACCAGGACACGACATGGATCCAGCGCACATGGACACACACACCGCTCAGTGGACATGAATAGGTCGCCTGGAGTCTGTGGGTGCTGCACCCCTCCCACCCCCGCCCCGGGAATCCCATACCAGGACCTTTGCATGGACGACAAGTGCATACAACAACAACACGACCCCAGTGACTGTGACATGTCCAGTAACCACCACAGTGCAACAACAAGTGGCACGCCGCTGCATGCACGCAAGCACATGCCCTGATGTCATCTCACATGCACGCGTGCATGAGGAACAACCGCAGCAAACCTGTCACATGGAACTGAGATGGACTGTGCCCATGATGCCGAGCGGTCTGGTAGGCTACATGTATACCGTCTGTGTCAAAGTCCGCAGCTCCGCAGCTATACGTAAATGTACATTAGCACAGCCTTGGCCAAGCAGATGTAACCCCACACCCTATCCCATTTGTTATCATGCTCAGTATATCCTCAACATGTATTCCGCTGCCAGTAGTGTCCACTATACTGCATCACAGAGGACAGAAGACTCAATATAATGTTTGAAACCAAAACTGTCTCCGCTGACTCATTTCACAAGTACGAATGAGAGAGGATGAGAGTATGTGAAGTACACGGCAGTCGTGACATGACCATGTAGTCCACTGGTATTGGATGTCAACGCAAATGAGTAGCACTACTGTGGAAGACACACATGTGTCGTGTGAAGTCGTATGGACGCAGTGCTCAGGTGGGTGGGTGCGACGGGTAGATGCGCACATGCCAAGTTGGAGCACGCCGTGTTGGGAGGGGTCATGAACAGTACACCACCGCTTCCCTGGGCATTGTGAGAGGACACCTGTCAGGGGGAGTGAACACGTGTGTGCACAGCAGCCGGGCACACGTACAAAGCGGTACCAGGCGCACCTCAGCCCACCCTCTGTGGACAAGCTGGATCCTGTTGTGCGCCCGCCATGCCCCTTGACAAGGCACACACAGCCCCAGTCGACCAGGTGCAACCCCAACATAGTCAATCCGCACAGGCGATACAGGGCACGGGATGGCAGTGGAGCATGGTGTGTGAGAGGTCTCCTCGCGCTCCTCCTGGTCATATCACGCAGGCAATAGAACCTCAACGTCTAGCATGGCACAAGTCAAATGGAAGTGTAGGGGGGACGCACCACAGCACGAGCAGCACTGACGTCATGGGAGGTGGCTCGCACCATCCCATCCATTGCCCATCATACCAACCACGCCACATGCCATTGCGACTAAGTGCAAGCGCGTGCGCCACCACCCCCGAGCCCTCCCCAGAGAGGCCAAAGAGTGAATGTGTGGGCCATCAGCCACAGACGGACGCGGCCTGGCCGCAAGGGCAGCCACAGCCACTGGGTGTCGCAGGTGGCGGATCCGGAAGGCGAAGACTGTGATGCATAGTCCATGCAGGCCGGGTCTCCATTTGGGGCACCACGCAGGTGGACGGCGTCCCGCCACACATCATACCCTGAGACAGCCCACTCGTGCAACTGGACCCACACATACACTCCTTGCCCTCTCTGGTGCGAGCTTGGGGCTGCCTGTGCAAGCGCTAGCCTCGCAGGTGAGCATGCATATTGGGGGCGAGGGGAGGACATGAGGGCTGGGGCGAAGATGACTGTATCACTGTCAGTTAGTACAAGGGATGACCCAGATGTGGAAAGGAAGAGACGTGTCCCGTGTGTACTGCAACTAGTCGCCAATCCAACTACCCCCCCATGTCCGGAATGTAAGCCCGCACCTAGGCCCGCCCATCCGCCACATCGAACATACCACCAGCACGACAACCTTCCCATTCGAAACACTGACTGGGGGTGGCGACCAGTGAACAATCATGTGTAGCCTACCCACGCGTACATGTGGGCCCTCCATGATCCATGTCACCTGCGGCAAAGACATGACATGCGCAATGAGGGAAGTGAGGAGAGCTGTCCGCCCCACGCGCAGAAGGTGCATCAGCTCCACAGACCCAGCAGCGAGTCCAGCAGGGGTCACATGTGCAGGGGCAGCTGTGCCTGGTGTGAAGGCACATGCATATAGACAGCACATCGACCAATGTGTAGTCTGCCCACATCCACAGTCCATCATCATGCGGACATAGGAATCGAACACAGGGCAACACATCTTAGTTGGTGCACCCACCGTGACCAACAATGCGCAATCATCGACGTACCCGCCCTGTGCATGGCCCCCCACCCAACGGAGGCACATCCAGTGCCACCATCCCACACACACAAGCCTTCCACGGAACATGCTGTGTCCAATGGTCAGTACAGAGTCAGCGCCCATCTGGTGGATCCTGAACAGGAGACACATGCACACACATGCCAGCTCCCACTATGTACGTCTGCCACCTGGCACGTGCAATGTAACCTCTCACCTGTGACGTGTGACTGCAAGCACACAGCCGTCTTGGCATGGGGCTGTCAATGTGGACACCAGTCAATGTTTCGGGAGCTGTGATCCGTACAGTGCTGTACATAGGGTGCAGTGCTGACACCTACTACTGTCTCATATCCCCTCGTGCCACAGGTCCCACTTGTATTGGCCGCTCAGCCCGTGCCCACATCGTCGTCGTCGTGTGCCATACTCATCCAGCCTCGGAAGCAGTTCCATGCTCAGCAGACACTCATGTTGCCGTGGCGTTGCCGCTTGACGAATATGCAGTCAGTCCCCATCAGCACGCCCCGCAAGTCATTGGGGCCTAGATCCCCATGTGCATGCACATGGCAGTGGTATGTCTCACTTGCCATTGCCATTGTTGGGAGACCTGTGTAAGTGTATTGTGGCCGTGCCGTCCCAGCTTGACAGCTGGGCTGTGGCTCATGTGCTTGCTCAGTCATGTCAGTGATGTGTATGCGAAATTGCTATGTGCCGTGTTGCTTTGACATGTGTCCTCTGCCATTTAACCCAGGCGGAGACCGAACATTGACCGCCCATACCAATTGCTGGCGGACATGGACGATACAGAGGTAATCAGGAAGTTTCGGCTGGACAGGCCAACTCTGCATCGACTGTGTGCCATGTTAGAGCCCCATCTCCGTCCCCGCAGGGTGTATCCGACTGCTGTCACCCCCACGGCTAAGGTGATGGCCGCCATGCATTTCTTCGCCACTGGGTCATTCCAGCACACAGTGGGCAGTGGAGGAGGGATGTCCCAGCCCATGTTCAGCAAGGTGCTGAGGGATGTACTGGCAGCCATGATGCTGTACCGGAACAGGTACATCAGATTCCCCAGGGCTCGTGAATTGGCGGCAGTGAAGGGTGCATTCTATGCCCTTGGCAGAATCCCACACGTCGTGGGAGCCATTGACTGCACTCATGTTGGCCTTGTTCCACCACAGGCCACTGAGCACCTGTACCGCAACAGGAAGCACACGCACTCCCTGAATGTGCAAGTGGTGTGCCTTGCGGACATGGTGATCACCCACGTGTGTGCCAAGTTTCCAGGCTCGGCACATGACGCACACATAATGCGCAACAGCATCTTGCCACGACTGATGGCCAATCTGCAACAGGATCGTGCCTGTATTGTCGGTGAGTTTGTGGAGTGGTGTAGCGTGCTGGTTGTGCGATGCTGTCCCCTGTCCAGTTGGAATAGCTACGGTTCTCTGTGTCCCTCACACCCAGGTGACTCTGCGTATCCGAATGGGGCATGGCTGCTCAGTCCATTGAGGAATCCTCGCACCCCAGCAGACGATCGCTACAATGAGGCACATGGGAGGACCAGACGTGTGGTCGAGCGTACCTTTGGCCTCCTCAAGTCCAGGTTCAGGTGCCTGGACCGCACCGAGGGTGCGCTGGCGTACTCCCCACAGAAGGTGTGCCAGATAGTGGTGGCGTGCTGCATGCTGCACAATCTGGCCATTCGGAAGCAGATCCCCCTCATCGTGGATGACGGAGATCAACCAGGGCCCCAGCCCGCAGACCAGGACAGCTCGAGTGAGGTGGACAGCGGAGAGGAGGAATCTGGGAATGTGCGCCAGCAGCTCATCGCCCGCTACTTCACTTGACGGTGAGTGTCCATGTACGACGGATGATGTGTCTGTATCTGTGCAGGTGTGTGTGTGCTGTGTCAGGGTGGCCGTATGTTCACTGCGTGCAGTGTGTCAACGCTCCATGGCCAGGGTAGTATGCCACTGTTGGTGACTGTGGCATTGTGCCCTATTGCTCCGTGCGATGTGTGTACATTGCTTGTAGTTGTTGACATGTACTGTGTGATGGGTGTGTGACACACTCATTGAATGTGCTCCTGTTCTGTCTCCCACCCCTAGGTCCCTACAGGCCCTCCGGATTCCATTGCCATGCCACGCATCAGGTGCCCTTCCGCCCAAGGTGGCCGTTGTATTCCGTACAAATAAAACACAGGGCACAAACAGCAGTTAGTGAAAAAGGTGCATTTATTACAAACTGTGACATGTGATTGTGTGTAAGGTGATGACAAAAGTGGTGCGTGCAGTGACAATGAGCTGTCGGTCATGGCTGCGTGATGATCAGGGTGTACCCACTGGTTCTATGTCCATAGTCCAACACACACATGCCATCCAGCTGGCTGTGTGGAGTGGGATCGTAGAGCAAGTCAATGCAGTGGCTGGTCAAGGAAGGCTGGCGGAAGGCTGGCTGGCTGCCTCACTTGCGACTGGAGCGTGCGAAGTCCTCCCGGGAGATCTGTTTCCTCTTCGGACGGCCCCTTCCACGTTTGGGAGGGGGTGTGTGGTGGCGACCTGCTGGTGGTGGGTGAGGTGTGCTCACTGGCTGTGGACGCAGGGGAAGTGGACACTGCTGGCCGACCCTGCGCCCTAGCAGGTGGTGGCGGAGGTGGTGTTGCTGGCCTTGCCTGTGACCCCACCGCCACCACCAGCTGGCCCATGAGGTCCACGAGTTGGTCCATACGGGACACGAATTGGCCCATATGGGCGTCCATGGACCTCAGCACCCCCAGCACCTCCCGCGTGTCAGTAGCAGACCTGGCCCATTGTCCTTGGGCCTCTTCATAGGCCCCAAGGACTCTGGCCATTTGAGGCAGGGCATGGCTCCCAGGGGAGGCTGGCGTTTCCCTGACCCTGCTCCTCCTACCAGTCCTGCTGCCACCGGCCTGCCCACTAGCCACATTGCACACCACGGTCCTCGCTGTGGCTCCCAGGGTGGATCCAGTCGGCCGGGCCACCACCTGCGCTGGGGCTGGTGCCAGCGAAGACGTGGTGGTGGTGGAGGCGGTGGTGGTCGGTGCGGCGATGGTGGCGGTTGCGGCAGTGGTAGTGGCCGCAATGACCGTGGGTGTGGCCGCAACGACAGTGGCAGCAGGGGACTGGGACTGTTCAGCATCCCTGGATGATGGGTTGGTGGGTAGGAGGGGTCCTGGGGAGCGGCTGGGCCCTGCCACGCCAGATGGGCCAGCTTGGTGGTCCGTGTCCGAAGAGGTGGACAGATCCTCCAGATCCGTGTGTCCTCGTTGGGGGCTTGTAGGCTGGCTGTGCTGGCTGCTGTCTCCATCCCCAGCATCCAGCAGTTCGTCACCTGTGGAGAGAATGAGATTTGTTATTGTGTTGCACCTGGCGAAGTATGTATTAGTCGTCTGACATTGGCAGTTCGTGCAATCTCGTACATGGGTTTCCCGGAGGCGAGTGTGTGGCTGTGGCATCTGTAGTTGTGTGTGCTAGGCAATGGGACTGTGTGCTGTGCACATGTGGCATGGGACGGATTGGCCATGCCGATGGGTGTGTTGCTGTGCCCCTACTCATTGTGACTCTGGTGTATGCGGGCTCCTGGCCCATCCTGGGTCTGGTTTGTACTTTGCTTTTGGAGTTCATATGGAACGCTTAGGAACGCATATGGCAACATGGGGGCCATGCCCCAGATTCGCATTTGGGAGGGGATATGCTTTTGGGGTTCAAATGGAACGCTTAGGAACGCATATGGCAACATGGGGGCCATGCCCCAGATTCGCATTTGGGAGGGGATATGCTTTTGGGGTTCAAATGGAACGCTTAGGAACGCATATGGCAACATGGGGGCCATGCCCCAGATTCGCATTTGGGAGGGGATATGCTTTTGGGGTTCAAATGGAACGCTTAGGAACGCATATGGCAACATGGGGGCCATGCCCCAGATTCGCATTTGGGAGGGGATATGCTTTTGGGGTACATGCTGTGAGCCATGGGTGCCGAACGTGACATGTGTTGTGGCAGCATGACAGTGCATGGTCTGAGGTGTGTGCATGCCTGACATGCCCTGCATATTTGCTGTCTGTTGTGGTTACTGGACATGGTATTGGACGCATCGTTATGAGTGAGTGATAGTTGTGTGCCAGCCAACGTATTGCAGTTGTCCCATCTCCTTGGTGTGCGTGCTGCCCTGTGCCATGTGCATCACTGCAGTGCTCGGGGGGGTGTGGCCCATGTTGTGTGTTGTTGCTCACAGTGTGTCGTGCGCTTAATTGACTTCTGGCACATGGTTGGTCATGGGCATGTGTCTTAGCGTGACTGCTGTATGTGTGGCAGCTGTGCGGATGACATGCCTTTCATGTGACTGGGGCTGACGGATGGGATGGATGGTATGTTGTATGTGCATGGTGTGTCTGTGAGTTTGATGGGTTCAGTGGTGTTCGTGTGCATTTATGTTGTTCCGCTCTGTTGCGTCTAGTGTTGTTTGTCTTACATAGGCGTAGTTGTGGGGTGTGGGGTTGACAGGCAGTGGGGGCTACATGGACAGGACTTCAATGGTGTTTCGGTTGTGTGTGATGAGTTGCACAGTGGCTGCCGTGTGGGACTATATTCAGTGTGGCTTGTGCATGCAGACGTGGCTCCTTGGGTGTTGCTATGTCTGTGATGGGTCATGTGGGGTGTGAGTCTGTTGTTCATGTCCGTGTGCACATTGTTCACTTGTTCGTGACAGTGGGCGGTGCTGCGTGTTCGTCTGCTACGTGACATGTCCCATGTGTTGGTGGTGTTATGGTCCTCATGCCTCCAGTAATCCAGCCCTGTCCAGTTTCCCACCTGCAAGTTGTTCGTGCGTGCACTGTACTGGATGCCACATGGCTCTAAGCGGGGGTGCTCCATGTTGCAGGTCTGTGGGGGTGGGGGGTGTAGTGGGTCGTGGGGGTGGCTGTACACCCACTGACACCGATTGCTGTGGACCGTGATGTCTGCCTTTCGGCTGTCGTTGTGCACTGCGGTGGCTGACACGTGGCTGTGGGGTGTGGGGGATGCTCCTCCTTGCTGTGCTGTGGGACTGGGGCCTGGTGTGTGTTGTACTTGGGCTGTCCACCGTCCCACCCACTGCACTTTGTGTTCCTGCCACTTACCTGTTACTTGTCGGTTAGTGCAGCTGTGGCGGACACATGGGTGTGGTGGGTGCTCGTTGTGGCGCTTCTGGCATATTTGGGGACCTGTTGGTGGTTACGTGGCTGGCTTAGTGTACACATGTCCCCACGCATCTTACAGTTGTTCGGTTTGGGCTGTGTGTGGTAGTGTCTGTTGCATGTGCGTGTGATGTGTTGTGTATTGTGTGCTGGACATGGGGGTGTTTGTCCCTGGGAGCTGTGGCATGGTAGTTGCGCATGTGAGTACATAGCGGTGTGCTAGTATACATTAGTTTGTACTTACCAGCCTCCACTCCCCCTGCTAATCCGGCGAGGATCTCCGGATGGATTACGACTCGCACCTTCTCCTCCCACGCTTTGAAGGTCTTAAAGAGCGCGGGATTCCCTCCGCCAGTGACGGCAGCCAGCTCTCTGTTTTTGCCCTCCTTCTTCTTGACCAGGCTCTTTACGTCATTCCAACGTTTGTTTATCTCGACTCTGTTCCTGGGCAGGGTCCCGACTGCATTGACCTGGTCTACGATCCGGTTCCACATTCTGTTTCTGGTGGCTAGTGGTGTGTGCTGGACCATGTTCCCATAGATTTGTGGGTACACCTTGATGATCTCGTCGACCATGACCGTCAGCTCCATGGGCGTGAACTTGGGCATCCTTTGTGGTGCCATGGTGTTTGTGGTGCTGGTGCGGTGTGTGTTGTGTAATGTGCAGGGGGTTTGTGGTGCCGGTGTTTGGTGGTGGTGGTGGTGGTGGTGGTGGTGGTGGTGTTTGGTGGTGGTGGTGGTGGTGGTGGTGGTAGTGATGTGTGCGTTTCTGTGGTGTGCTGCTGTCCTTGCTGTGTCACTGTGTCCTCTCCTCTCCTCTCTGGTTTGCAATGTAGCAAGGGGTTGTGGTCTGTGGGAGTGCTGCTTTTGTACTCACCTATGTGGGTGTGTCCTCATGGTCTGTTGTTTTCAGGTGTGTTGTGTCTGGGGTTCTGGCCTTTGTATTTTTTGTTTGTCCGGGGGGTGTTTTCGGGATGTGTACTGTGCTTGTGTATTTGTGTGTGCCTTGCTGTGTGGACTTATTGGCCATGTTGTGTGCTATTGGTTTTGTGTGCGGATGGTTTCTGTGCAGGTACGTTGGCGCCATGGCTTCTGCCGTGTCGATTCTCATCGGCGTTGTTTGCGCTGGCGGGCGGTATATTTGTTGTTTTTCCGCGCTCATGGCGGTGCGATCGTAATTTCACGTGCGGTGTGTCGGCCGTGTGGGCGGGCGGTTTTGTGTTGTCGTGCGTGTTTCCGTCCGTGGCGGGCGGTTTGACTCCGACTCGGACGATGGCGGGCGGTATTTTGTGTGATTTTTCCGCCGATGGCGGTTTTCGGTTTGTGTACTCATAATGGCGTGGTCGGTGTTCAGGCGGTGTGTGCGGGCGGATTTTTGCCGCTTCCATGCCTGGCGGATTTATTTACGCCGGGTATCGTAATGGGCCCCTAAATGTGTAATGACACAGTGAACTTTTCAAATATAAAATTGTCCCTTGTGTTTTCCAACAGAGGAGGAAAGATACACTGAAACAGCCAAGAAAATGAAAGTGGGACCAAAATACTAATATGGGCTGATGCAAGATGTAATTGGCAAAATCTGAAGCTAATGACAAAATGCTCCTGAGGCAAAGAAGCCAATGATTTATGAAGGCTGAAGCACAACCCCTTAGATCTTGTATAGAATGCAATAAGTTTGCCTTGAATGATGCAAGAGTCATTACACGTCAAACCTGAAAATAAAGCTGAATGCATGTATTTCACATTTCCTAAAACAGTGTTTTAATTCTGTCACTTTTGTCCACATCAATAGTTAGTCATACTTACGTGGGGCCATAGTTGCAAACAACATAGGTGAATTCCCCAGGACATCTTGACCCATTTAAATACCCACAGCCCACATACTGTGTCCTAGCCCAAACAAGCTACAAAGGGAAAAAAGAAAATGAACTATTATCAATGAAGATTAAAACATAATGTACTATAAGACATCAGCAATTTTTGATTATGCTGGTTTACCTGTGTGTAGTGTCCACAGATAGGGCCTGAACAGAGCCCACTTGAGAAATTATACCAGATGACCTCATCCCACCAGGTCTTTAATGCAATATAAGTCCGAGAATATAACTGAAAGGAGAACCAAACACAGATACATAGATAAAGTTGTGGGGTTTATTCTTAGATAGCTTTTCAAATGTATTCAGTTTTTGTTTGCTTTTTCGTAATAATTTTTACAAACCTTACAATTCAGTCACTTTTAGAAGGCTGCTTCAATACTTATGCATCAGTTGTGACATTTCCAGGATTTAATATTAGCTGTGGGGCCTATTCACAAACCATTTTGTAGTATGTTTTGTATTACTACAATAGCATTACAAATGTTCTACAAAATGCTATTCACAAACTTATGTGCAGAGTTTATGCCTCTGCTGCTCTTATATTTATCCGTGCAGAGATCTGTGCCCCAACTGCAGAGTCGCCGTACCCATAAGTACGTCTGGAAAATGGGGAATACTTACAACTAAAGGGAAGGGGATTAGGGAGGAGTAAGGAAATGTTTAGGGAAGGCGAGAGAGGTTCATGCATCCACCAACAAAACAATAAGCCCATTGCTATTCACAAACTTCCCTTCTAAAGTTACTACAGCTAAAATGGGACCCAAAACGATAGTAGATTACTCCAGCTCAGTGCTGAAGTAAGTCCAGCACCACACATGGCCAACCACTGGCACTGCAACACAATTGCATGGAAACTAATTAAAGTATGGATTTGAAATAAAACCCCATTGGAAATAATGTTACATTAAATTATTTACAGTAGTTAAAAATATAACTAAATGTAATTTAATGTAAAAAAATATATACAAATTAAACCTACTTATCATTTAATTATAAAATATTTCAATACCCTTTTGAATGTAAAATTAATGTAAAATTAAATATTTATACAATATAAATAAATTACTTTTAATTTATTCTACACACCACTTTTAATAATTATTAATGCATAGTAAAAATGTATGTTTTTTACTTTAGGTGGGAATTTATTTTTTAATTTAAACTTCAGAAAAATTATTCAATAAATTTAAATTAATTAACAATTTAACTCAAAATTATATTAGTAGTGTTGTAACATATTTCTAAATTTAAAACAAATAAATACAATTAGTGTACAATAATATGTAATATAAAAATATTTTGACAATTCTTTCCATTTAAATCAACTTTTTTTTACTTTTCCCTATAGTTTACTGTAAGGAGACTCTCCAGTCAGACAGAGATCGGAGCTTCTCAGATTGAGTCCCTGAACAAGACAGAGAAAGGCTGAAAGGGGAGAAAGAAGGAGGAAGAAAAAAATAGGAAAACAAAGACAATGGTGAAAAGGAGGGATGAAAAGAAACCACAAGAGAAGAATTAAAGAAGAAAGGTAGGGTGATGGAAGAAAGGTGTGAGGTGTAATACATTCTAGGTAGGCTTGGTATTTCATAGCACTGGCATATGGCACATCTAGTACTAGGCTCCTAAAAACATTTTGGGTCACTGCATCTATTTATTTATTTTTTGTACAAACTAGGCACTGACTAAATACATAAGTAAATAGTAAGGGTGCTATACCAGGACCCCCTCAATCAGGTACTTCTTACACAGGAGGGTTTTCAAGTCTTTCCAGATGACAAAGCATCAGGTACACTCTAGTGGATTGTCTTAGGGCTGGACTCCTTTGAACAGAGAGATCATCACTCATAGTAACTCTTTACCGTGCATTCAACGGATTTAGGGCCCTATTAACCAAGATTTTGAAGTTACTTTCTCTTGAAGAACACCTAACACTAAGCAAAATCTTTAAAAATCAGGCCCAAGGAGAGTGTGTCTGCAAGGTACCTCGGGTGTTTAGGTGGACTATATTATTGGTCAAGCAAAATATAAGACTGAAAGAAGGCTATATACCAGTCGTCAGGCCCCTGCATAATTTTCATTACTCTGGTGTAATTCTGAGTAATTCCTGAATTTTGCATTTGCGAAATATGCTACATTTTTGACAATTTGCTTCAGGTGAACTTTTGCATGATTTTTGACAGTAGGAGACGAGTTTGATAGGATAATGACTCAGTTGAAGTCATTTTCCACTGGAACCATTCAACCTGTAGTACTTGAAGTACTTTTGTATGTGAGGTATGCCCCAGAAAAGTCACATAAGATATTGGGCCAAAACTTTTCATTCAGATTACATAGAACCCTAACAAACATCTGAGTTCAAATGTGAATTGAGTAGATGGCTAGTACATTTCCTACTGAGCCATCTTATTTTGTTTTTGTATCCCTTGACCCTTCCATTTCATAGACAGAGCCAACACCAGTTGGCCTGAACACTAACCTGGATGAGAAGACCCTGAGAAGGACCTCAGTGGCCCAAGTGTATGCTCTCTTTTCTTGTGAATTCACACATCATTTATCTTGTAGACAGACAGCTCTCTGCCCTCTATCATTCTGGTTGGCCACCCTTGAGGGCCCAGGCATGAGAGCAGCATAATTCTAGCACAATCATAAACTTCTGTTTCCAGCAAAACCAACAACCAAGATTACACATTTCTGAATTTTATTCCATATAAGATTACTGGATGAAGTAAAACTCAGGCACAGTCCCACCTGCCACAAACTGGTGGAAGACATGGCTGGTAAACGGTCCAGTAATGAGGAAACATGCATAGACACACATGGAAATTCTGCATCATGCATGGCATTCCCCGTAAGTGGGTCTTCAACCCTAAAATGCACAGTATTCTCTGGGTGATACTGTACATTACTGATAACTCCAGGTGCCAAGATACCACTTCACCATTACAACGCAGCTTGTGATCAACCCCTAAGTGTGTAGTCCAAAGACCTAAGGTCATTAGGGTATCCAAATTGCAAGTTATCCACATTTTACTGGAAGACCAAATACTGACCCTGCAGCCTCACATTAGCTGATTTTCACGGTCCCTTTACTCTAACCTAGAATAGAACAACGTTATTGTTAGCAAAATGCTTGTATGGCTGCTGTGCTCTCAAAACCCAGATATAAGAAAAAGGGAACATTGCCTCTGCACCACATAATCCATATAAAGTGCATAAGTGGTTTGCATTGAGATCCTAAATATCCATTTCCTGACTTCTTTGTTTTCTCACAGTTTTATTTTTAAAATAATGAAATAGGTTTGGATGCCACAGAATCTTAGTCCACCTCCGCTCTGATGCATTACTATGTAATGTATTTGAAGAGTGTGAAACTATCTAGAAACCAGCAGAGCACTAAACAATTGGTGATATCCTAGCGATGCACTTTAGGATAATTTACAACAGGCAACTAACATGCAGGATAATATTGTGTTTGGTAATGCTCTTTGAAGTTCTTACAGAATTGCAGTGGGTCAGACGGGTTCTGATGCAGACTGAGACATTTTTCCAGATCCTGACTGCATATGTGTAGAAGGCCTGCCTTCTGGATCTTTCCTTCTTGCAGTTCTTCACTTTCGTTCTGGTAATGGCTGGGCTCCTAGTGTAGCACTTTTTGACTGAGGTGGTTTATTTCTCAGCCATCTATGCTACAGCGTTTGTCCTGATACCCATGTTGGTGATGCAGGGAGTCTTCAAGATAATGCAGGCTTGGAAGAGTGGCCTCTGTAGTTTCTGTAGTGTATGTGATTTCTATGACAGTATTTAAATGGGTTGTGCAATACTTAATCAATTCCAAACTGAATTTAGTTAACATGGGAGAAGAAATGAAATGCACATCCGTCCAAAATATCATAAGATGCTACTGCAGGCAAAAGCTCTAGAAAGGGATTTGAAGTTCCCTCCTGAATAATTATTACTGCCACCAACAATCTTAGCACAAGTTGTGACTGTGTGTTTACTTCAAACTGCCTTCAAGACTAGGAAACAAAAGCTCCTACCTTCAACAGTTTACCATGAATTATGTGGCTTTACATATTCTAGTAGGGTTGGTTGGGAATTAGAACGATATATCTAATGTTTTGTTGTAGTTGTTGTTTTACTGTACGTCTGTATTGTGCCTGAATCAGATGGTTTGCCTTGCTGATAGTGAAGTGCGTACACGCTTGCTTTTCAGTTTAAAGGTTTTAGTCTGCACACTTGTACATGTGTACCTCTACATATTTGGTGACAAGCGTTTTGAACCCCAGGTGACAACTACCACCCATTACTCCATTCTTCTTAACATCAGATGTTCTTGAGTTGAGGTGCTCGTGGATCAGCTGAGGTGAGCAGTGGCAGGGTTTGTGAGGATTCACAGGCCGAAGTCTGCCATGGAGTTCACCCGTCTGTGCATCATTGTGCCTTGATGTACACACACAACCTGGCTACATCTTATGTCACTCTGTCCTGCTCCGGTCAGTGATGAAGTGATGTTGCCCAAGCTTATGTTGATACCTGACCTGCATTCTCAGACTCCCCAGTGTCGCCCGGCATCTACGGAGGTCGGCACATTCCCAGAAGGTGTTTACATCAACCCACTCTTAAGCTGCATACCTACTAGAGTTGTCTTGCCTACATGCACTGCCTGGCAGTCACTAGTTGTTTTGCATTTCCAGGTTTTCTTAAAGAATGTTTTCACATCTGCTAAGTTGAAGCAAGCTTACAGTTCAATGTTGCCTGGCAACCACAATCCGTGGTTAAAAAGAATCAGTGTTTGGCATGCAAGTGCCAATTTTAGCTTTTTAATAACTGTTTGATTGCTATTGACAGGAAATTATTTGCTATTGAAAGAAAAAAGCACTGCTGATGATTTTTGGGAGAATGGAGGGTTAAAATGTTGAACACTTAACAGGATGTTTACCTCAATCATATATTACTGAAGGTGATCACAACGATTGTGTGTAAGTGATTGGCAGTCTCAATTTGCATTTTAGAAATTAATCTTGCAGAGTGTGCCCAAGATGGTGACCCCGTCGGACACTTCTTAGCAAGTTCCGAGGTTGGCCCATGACTTATTCTCCCTTAATCCTCCCCATCCAGCCACAAACTTCAGAAATAAATAGCCCAGGCTGTCTGCAATGAAGGCCGACATTGCTCGACGCCATTCCTATGGTGCCTGAAAGCCGTCCCGGCGATAAAAGAGATGGACAGCACTGCCAATGGTGAGGTCTATGGCGTGGCAGTCCCATTGCTGACCGGGGACCACACCGCTGGGTAATCGGCGTGAGGATCTTGGCGCCTCGGGCATAGCGGATGGCTGGCCACCAACGCATCGACCAACACAACTAGGGGTGTGGCCCCCGACCGCCTATCTGGGGGCGCCGGATCATTCAAGAGATGGAAACAAAGTGGGAAGCATTGTGTGCAGCCAGGGAGGGTAGAGGGCTTGAGACCATGGGCGGTGGGCCACCCCCCCCATTGTGGGATGAAGAGACAGCACTAGAGCAGTACACAGGAGCAGAGTTGGAAGGGGGCCAGTGGGTGTGGGTAAGGAGGCACAGCAGCCAGGGAGAGAACCAGGGACAGCCGGGACGGCGGAGAGACCCAGTGGTGCTGGGGACCCCTCAGGTTGGAGCAGCCTGAGGGGAGGGGGGCACAGACCGGAAGTTGAGGCCAATAGAAGCAGGGTGGCGCCAGTGGGGCGCAAAACGGCCTTGAGATGCTGGCTGGAAGCAGCAGGGGGGTCCGCGGCGGCCTACCCTCCAACGAGGGATCTGGCATCATCGGCGGCAACAGAAGAGTGCAGTGGTGTGAAGAGAAAGATTGGGAAAGGTCAGAAGAGAGCGGTGCATGAGGTGATGTGGGCGCCTGCAGAGGATGAGGCTGAAATACTGTTGGATTATGGGGACAAGAGTGACGAGTTGGAAGAAGGTGAAGTACGTGATGAAGATGACATGAGTGCGGGGTGTTCTGGGGTACCGGAGAAGGCAACCAGGAAGGTTGGTGTTTTGCAGGAGGCAAGTGCGGCCAAGGGCAAGACGAAGACAACGGGCCCGAAGAAGGCCGGCAACTGGGGCAAAGAGAAAGAGGCCCATGGAAGTTTATCAGGTGAGGGTGACTGGTGGACAAAATGGGAAGGGGGCCCAAAGGCTGTTAAGAAAAAAGCCTGCCGGTCGGTGGGTGTGGGAGACGGGTCTGTACGAGACTCGACTGCACATAGGCGTGACAGCGGCACCTGCGAGTGGTGCGAAGGACAGCGGGGCGAAGCCTTTAATTGGCGCGAGTGTCCAGACGGACAAGGTAGAAGTGAGGGAAGGGAAGGAGGATAAAGGGTAGGACAAACACCACAAGAAGCTACCATACATGGGCCTGGCTATGCCTTTGGGGTCACATCTATCTGACAAAACAAAAAATAGGATATGGAAGCAGGAATACATCGACATGTTCAAGTTGCTCCATAGGGAGATTCAGGTGAAGGAAGGATCAAAAGAAGAGGAGTGGGAGCTGACGAGGAGGCCAAGGGTTCCCATCAATATGGAGAACTGGACCTCAGCTTTCCTAATATATGCCAGCATTTACTGCGAGAAACATTTGGACAGGGCAATCACCTTATTGAAGTATATGGATATTATATGGAAGACGCAGATGCACTTCGGGGGTTTTGCATGGTTGAGCTACGATGAGGAGTTTAGGGCAGAATCAGCATCAACCCTGACAAACCATGGGGGGAGGTAGATCAAGAATTGTGGATGCAGTGGATGTCATCCACGCAATCCTCGGCATCCACCCACACGGCTAGCGGCCTACCGGTGACGTACCGGACCTTTCCAGCTCGTCCCGCCCAGTCAGGGGCAGCAGGGGCTAGTTATTGGGCAGGAGGCGCAGGTTTGCCACCAAAGCAAGGGGGAACCACCACGGGGGTATGCTGGAATTTCAACAAGAGTTTCTGTTCCAGGCACCCTTGTAAGTTTAAACATGAGTGCTCCAAATGCGGGGGACAACACCCGCTCACGCAGTGTTTCACACTGTCCACCCCAGGTGAGCAGTGGAGGGCCACTAAGGGCCAAGGACAGTCTTGGCCTAAAGGCTCCTACCCCAGTTAGGATCAAGGCCATGGGCCCGTGGCTCTCAATGTACCCTGATAGAGAGGCTGCATTGAAAATACAATGGGGTTTTATGGAGGGTTTTCGGGTGGGATACCAAGGTCCCAGAGAACGAAGGTGGGCAGATAATTTGAAATCAGCTAGGGAGTTGCCAGAAGTAGTAGCGGCAAAATTGAAACAAGAAGTCGAAGAAGGGAGATGATAGCGGGCCCATTTGCGGATTAGCCTGTGAAGGACCTGATTATATCACCTCTAGGGGTGGTGCCGAAGAAAGAGCCAGGGGAATACAGGATGATCCACCATCTATCGTGGCCCGAAGGGAGGTCAGTTAATGATTTCATTGCGGAAGAGGACTCAAGGGTGCTGTATGCCTCAGTGCATGATGCAATCCGCCTGGTGAGGTTGTGTGGGCAGGGAGCAGAAATGGCAAAATATGATGTAAAATCGGCCTTTCGCTTGCTGCCTATACACCCTGCGGATTTCTCGTTGCTGGGGATGCAGTTTGGGGGCACCATCTATGTGGACAAGGTCCTGCAGATGGGATGTGCAATTTCTTGTGCACTCTTTGAGATGTTCAGCACTTCCCTACAGTGGGTTTTCGTGAAGAGTAGTGGTCATCGGGAAATGTCCCATTACCTGGATGATTTTTTGTTCATAGGGGAGGGTACTTCAGGAGATTGTGGGAAGGCATTGCATCAATTTCAGGAATTGGCACAGATATTTGGGGTCCCCTTAGCATCGGAAAAAACAGCTGGGCCCAGCTGCAGACTGACTTTTCTGGGCATTGAATTGGACTTGGTCCGATGGGTGGCAAGACTGCCTAGTGAAAAGGTGACGGACAGACAGGTTTTTCTGCTGTGGGTGGCAGGGGAGAAGAAGATTGACCTGAGAACGGTACAACAATTGATGGGTTTTCTGAACTTTGCTTGTCGGGTGGTGAGAGAGGGGAGAACATTCTAGCGGCGCCTCGGCATGGCCATGTCTGGCGCAGTACTACCACACCACAGGCTCAGGATCTCGATGGGAGTCAGGGCAGATTTGAGGGTTTGGCAGACGTTTCTGGCAGATTGCAATGGAGTGTCTGTGGATTTCGGTGAGGATAATACGATCTGGCAGGTTCAAATTTTTTCGGATGCAGCAGGGGCAGTTGGTTTTGGACTGTTTTGGGATGGACGTTGGTGCGCGGAGCAATGGCCGGCACATTGGATGAAGCAGGGAAGGAGCATAGCATTTCTGGAGTTTTTTCCACTTCTGGTGGCACTGGCGGTGTGGGGTACTGAACTTCAGAATAGGACGGTGCTGTTCCATGTGGACAACATGACTGTGGTGGAACTGGTGAACAGGCAGAAAGCAAGGGACTTGAGGGTCTTGCGGCTTTTGCGTAGTTTCATGCGGAAATGCTTTGAGGTTGAATGTGGTTTTTCATGCAAAACACGTCCCAGGGGCAAGTAACGACATTGCGGATGCCTTGTCTTGTTCGCAGTGGCGGCGATTCCGAGGACTGGCGCCTTGAGTGGACGTATACAAGACAGAGCTGCCGGACGACATCTGGGCCTGGGGGAGTGAGAGTGATAGGCCTGGTCGAAAAATCTTTGGCGGAATCCACAAGACGGAGTTACAAGCTGGCGTGGTCTGAATTTGGAAGTTTCATGGGACAGAATGTAGACGCATGGAGAGACAGGACATTGAGCAGGGAGTGATGCGTTTTGTTCTAAGTGGTAATGACAAGGGTTTGTCGCAGACGACGATAGCAGGGAACCTGACAGGGATCTTGCTTTATAGCAAACTGTATCTAGGTTTCGATTCCACAAAGGATGAGATTCTGAGTAGGATGTTGAAAGGTTGGGGGCGTGAATGGGGGCGTGGGGAGAGGGAGCTCCGAGGGAGGCCATAACGTTTGAATTGTTGCAAAGCTTGTTGGGGGAGTTGCCGAATTGCTGTTATGACACTTTTGAGGTGTGAGTATTTAGGTTATGCATGTTTTGGATGATTTTTTAGGCTTTCCGGGTCTCAGAATTGTTTGGGACAGGACAACAGGCGGGAAGAACGTATGACGAGGTGAGATTGGATTAGGGCCGACTGGGGATTTGGCTAGGTCATTCCAAGACAGACCAGGCTGGCAGGGGTAGATGGATTTGGTTGAGTGTGAGCGGTTTCAGAGGGGTGTGCCCGGTGCAGGAATGGTAGGATTATCTAGCAAGAATAGGGCGGCCTTCGAGAGGAATTTTTTATCATGCGTCAGGACACCGGCTGATGGCTTTTCAGTTGCTGGCGGTACTGTGCATGGCTCTAAGGTGTTTGGGCAGGGACCCTGCTAGGTCAGGAAAGCATTCTTTCCGCATTGGCGCAGCTACAGCCGCAGCGCGTTTAGGTTGGTCCTGGGACAGAATTCGCCAGATTGGGAGATGGAGGTCTAGGTGCTGTGAGAGATACGTGCGCAAGTAGGGGGGGTGTGGAACCAAAGAAGGGCAGGGACAGGAAACACTTGTATAGGGTAAGAGAGGGATTGGTCATTTTGTACACTAATAATATCCTTTTATGTCACCGGTTGTGTGAGCGGCCCAGGAACCAAGACGGTTACCTGGATCGTGGGACATTCTTTTGTGCATTGGGCGGCAAAATACGCAGATTTTCAGGTTTATGGTCGTAACCTGGGTCTGAGGAGCAGCCACCATGAAGTATGTTGGTGGGGTAAAGGAGGGATGTGATGGGGTGCGTTATTGCCGTGGGTGACGAAAATGGTACAACAAAGAGGCTGCCCCGACATGTTGGTTCTACACCTGGGCGAAAATGATTTGATACGATTATCAGGACTGGCAATCTTGCAATAATTGAAGGCAAGGAGATGTTGGAAAGAGAAAAGGCATATAGCATGAATTTGTTATGAAAATATGTTGCTTTATATAATGTAAACACATTATTTTAAATTCAGTGCATGGTGTCCCAAGTGATTGTGAAACCTATCTTTCAAGGTTGTGACTCATTGTGACATAAAAACAAGGTTAGATCAAAAATGTACAAAAGCGACCATTAAATCAATACATAATGAGTGCTCGCAGCCTACTAATACAATAATAGTAGCTGACAAATGGTTCGCTTCACTTAGTCGACGACGTTTATACCCACTTGACAATGTGGGGTCTCATCAGGACCTAGCAATGAAGGGGCACCTAAAAAATAATAATAACCAAGGTTACAGTAATGGGGTATGGTGGAGAAAACTAGAGAATTGCCTCAAAAAGGTAGATTGTCAATCGGTAATAATACCTGGGGATGACTGTCAGATAACGTGGTGTGCACCGTGTGGAGGTGAAAAAGGAAAGAGGGTACTCACATAGGGCCCAGCCGGGCACTGTGGGGATGAGAAATGAGGAATATTTCAAATAAATAAGGGCACACGGGGTACATACTCGATGTCACCAGCTCTATTAAAAATAGAACTTACCCTATAGTGAGGAGGGTACTGGCAGTCAGGATGGTTTCAGATAGAAAGCCTTAATAAGCTCAGAAGGGCGATAAGTTGTTGTCATGAATTTCTGAAAAAAGAGGGTTGAGAAACCCAGTAAATTCACATATTGCACAATAAGTCAATTTCTGAGGTGACTAATTCGGAGATCTCTTACCCGTGGTAAAGGGGCTGGTTTCTAAGTAAGCCTCACAAGAACATGACGCCAATCCGTCTGTTAGTTACCTAAAATTAAAATGAGAAACGAGTGAATAAGCATTCACCCAATTTCCAGCCTACTACCACACACTCAGGCACAGAAATGCTCTTACCCGGTGTGGAGATGATAATTGAATATGCTGGACCTCCAAGTTAAGCTGCGGAGATGAATCACTCTCGCCTCGAGGAGAGAATTGCACCTGTCTGTCTCTCCTGGTACAATGACAAGACCGAATGCAAGGAATTGGTCTTGTTTTATGTGCACACGGTGCACTCTGCTGCCAGGATTAGGCGAGCAGACTAAACTAATAGAAAAGACAAGGTACGAACTGTTCCGTGTCCTTAAGATAAAATGTGATAAATTGGGTGGAAAAAGGCCTGAATGGAGGAGAATTACCTCAAAAAAACAATACAAGAGGAACTGGAATAAAAACAGGATAAACTGGGATTAAGCATAAATTTACCACGTGGTTCCTAAAGAGAATTTTTCTATGTCTATGAAAATTGTGCAATATGGGGATATTCATCATGCAATTAGCTGTGAGTATGTAAAATATATCCATCTGTCCTGGAAACAACAATGGTCACATATGAACGTCAAATACATATTTTTAGGTACAAGTCATAACCAATACATTATAGCTTGGTGAGAACCCTTCATGTCTGCTTTATAGTCTGTAGTGTGTCTCAAACGTTCTTTAAGAGTTCAATTTATCAGGGTGGAGACAAAACCACTCCATTCTTCAGCCGTGTTTAGTCCTTGCTCAATGGAGGAAACACTACCAATGGGGTCCCCAGCCTTATTAGACACACCTGTAGGAAATTTGGAAGATGCCCATCTTTAATCTCTCGCAGCATCTGTTATCTTCGGCAGAAATCTCTCTGCTGAATAGAGGTTTATCCTTTGTAATTACGGAAAAAACTAATTTTTTCAACTTAAAAACTGAGGTATTCAAATTCTTCCGTAAAATAAGACAAAAAATATTTTTCAAAGACAATGAATTGCCTACACAAGATTCGGTTACAGGTCTAAGACCGCCATCGATCTTTTTTCCCTCCAATTCCATGATGCCACCTGGGTTACTCACTTTTGAAAAACTAATTTTGACCGGGATTGACACCATGAAATCAACCAGGTGTTTCGTTCCCTATAACATCAGTCTAGCAGAAAGAGTGGCCCTACAGACGTTAAAAAATGACAAGACCATAATTCTCAAACCAGTCGATAAAGGCGGAGGTATCGTAATTCAGGGTCGCAAAGAATATGATGAAGAGATTAAAAAACAAATCACGGATCCTAGACACTATAAGGTATTGGTCACAAACCCTCTGTCTACCATTAAAATAGAGATCCTTAAACTAACAACAGAAGCCAGGGAACTTGGTTACATCACCAAGAAAGAATTTGAATACTTAAATACAGAAAGCCCTCGGACGCCTGTACTTTACACTCTGCCAAAAATCCATAAGAGCATCACAAATCCCCCTGGGCGCCCCATTTTATCGGGTTGTGGTTCAGCTTTAGAACCCATCGGCAGATATATCGACTTTTTCATCAAGGACTTTGTCCCTATACAAGAGACCTTTGTAAGGGACAGTATGTTTATGATCAATTTGATTGATAACAGGCCTTTTAACATTGAAACAGATTGGCTAGCCACCCTTACATTTCTTCATTGTACACTAACATACCCCAGGAAGAGAATATTGAACTAATAGAAAAACTGTTGGAGACACGTACACGACCTTTGCAAGTCCAGACAAGTTTTATCATATCATTACTACGTATTGCGTTGCAATACAATTACTTTCTCTCAGATGGGAGCTACTATCAACAGTGCTCTGGCACATCAATGGGAGTGGTTTTTGCTCCAAATCTAGCGAATATCTATATGGATTTCGTAGAACAAACATATGCCTTGTCCACACAGAACATATATCATCCCAATATAAAATGTTGGAAGCGTTACATCGATGATATTTTTCTAATCTGGTCTGGTTCTGAATATGACTTCCATGAATTTGTAAAATATCTGAATAACGTTCAAAAACATCTAACGATCACCTCTACCATTCATAAGTCGAAAATAGCTTTTTTAGACCTGGCAATTAAACATGATAATGGAGCACTCTATACTGATCTCCATAGAAAACCCACAGAAAGAAACACCCTTCTCGCATATAACAGCAATCACCCACGTGCTTTAAGAGATGGACTACCATTTGGCCAATTCCTACGTCTCCGTAGAAATTGTTCCCGTAAAGAAGACTACATGAGGGAGGCACAAATACTGAAAGCTAAACTGTTGGCTAGGGGATATCCTAACAAAATAGTGCGCAATTCACTCAAGCGAGCATGGTTTTGCCTAGGCCTGGGCGGTGAACTCCGCTCCGCTCGCGGAGTTTGCGGAGTTTTCTGCACTCCGCGTTACGCGGAGATCGCGGAGTTCCGAAAAACTCCGCTTCGCGTTGCGTAGCGTAGTTTTTTTCCTCGCTCGCGTTCGTCAACGTCAAGTTGGCGACCGCGAGCGAGGAAAATCAACCTCCCAGTGAGATTTTTCCTCGTTCGCGATCGTCAACATCAAGTTGGCGAGCGCAAGCGTGGAAAATCAACATCCCAGCGAGATTTCTCAACGCGGGGGGTCAGGTTTCTCATTGCGAGTGATCGTGTATGCTGGCGACCACTTGCGTTGAGAAACTGCCCGTTCGCGTTGAGAAAGCTGCCGCTCGAGTAAAAATCTACTTGAGCGGCAGAAAAGGAAAGCTTGCGCTGTGCATGGTGCCGTTCGCAATGATTGCACAGTGCGGACAAGCATCCGGCACTGTGCAATCACCGCGAACGGCATTTTTCTATTATACTTCGCCGCTCGCGGAGCTCTGCGTAGTGCGACAGAGTTTTTTTTGCACTTCGCGGTGTTCCCCGTAGTGCAACTCCGCGAACTCCGCCCAGGGTTAGTTTTGCCCCAGAGAGGAACTACTCACCACCAGAAATAAACCGCCCCTAAAAAAACTGATCTGTGTCACAACTTTTGGGATACATACGAACAAACTCCAGAATTCAATTTAAAAAAACTGGCACATTATCCAAAATATAGATCCCTCTTTTGAATTGCCTATGTTTGCATTTAAACGGGGTAAGAATATAAAGGATCACTTGGTTCATGTCTCCACTCAAAACAACCCTAGGCAAAATTCTAGAACTTTAGAATCAGTGTGGGGGCTGCCTTAAATCAAAGGACATCGCAAGTGTGTAAATTGTGTTGCATGTGCCTTGACATTTAATACAGATACCTTTGAACATGGGCAAGTGAAACATTATCTCAACTTTTTTTCAAACTGCAATACAAGGAATGTGGTATATTGTATATGGTGCCCTTGTCAACTAGCATACATTGGGCAAACCTCCCAACCTATAAAAGCTTGAATAAGCCAACATCGAAGCAGAATACGGTGTTCCATTTTAAATGCGCCTTTGGTGGCTCATTTTATCAAAAAGAAACACACAGCAGATGAACTCAAGTGGCAAGTGGTTGAAAAAGCCGTCATCCCTGAAAGAGGTGGCGATCTGACGCATATACTACAGAGGTTGGAGTGCCAATGGATAGATCGTATCAACTCCATTGAGCAAGGACTAAACACGGCTGAAGAATGGCTTGGTTTTGTCTCCACCCTGATAAATTGAACTCTTAAAGAACGTTTGAGACACACTACAGACTATAAAGCAGACATGAAGGGTTCTCACCCAGCTATAATGTATTGGTTATGACTTGTACCTAAAAATATGTATTTGACGTTCATATGTGACCATTGTTGTTTCCAGGACAGATGGATATATTTTACTTACTCACAGCTAATTGCATGATGAATATCCCCATATTGCACAATTTTCATAGACATAGAAAAAATTCTCTTTAGGAACCACGTGGTAAATTTATGCTTAATCCCAGTTTATCCTGTTTTTATTCCAGTTCCTCTCGTATTGTTTTTTTGTGGTAATTCTCCTCCATTCAGGCCTTTTTCCACCCAATTTATCACATTTTATCTTAAGGACACGGAACAGTGCGTGCCTCGTCTTTTCTATTAGTTTAGTCTGCTTGCATAATCCTGGCCAGCAGAGTGCGCCATGTGCACATAACACAAGACCAATTCCTTGCATTCGGTCTTGTCATTGTACCAGGAGAGACAGACAGGTGCAGTTCTCTCCTCGAGGCAAGAGTGATTCATTTCCGCAGCTGAACTTGGAGGCCCAGCTTATTCAATTATCATCTCTACCCTGGGTAAGAGCATTTCTGTGCCTGAGTGTGTGGTAGTAGGCTGGAAATTGGGTGAATGCTTATTCACTCATTTCTCATTCTAATTTTAGGTAACTAACAGACGGATCGGCGGCTTACTTAGAAACCAGCCCCTTTACCACAGGTAAGAGATCTCCGAATTAGTCACCTCAGAAATTGACTTATTGTGCAATATGTGTATTTACTGGGTTTCTCAACCCTCTTTTTTCAGAAATTCATGACAACAACTTATCGCCCTTTTGAGCTTATTAAGGCTTTCTATCTTAAACCATCCTGACTGCCAGTACCCTCCCCACAATAGGGTAAGTTCTATTTTTAATAGAGCTGGTGACATCGAGTATGTACCCCGTGTGCCCTTATTTATTTTAAATATTCCTCATTTCTCATCCCCACAGTGCCCGGCTGGGCCCTATGTGAGTACCCTCTTTCCTTTTTCACCTCCACATGGTGCACACCACGTGATCTGACAGTCATCCCCAGGTATTATTACCGATTGACAATCTACCTTTTTGAGGCAATTCTCTAGTTTTCTCCACCATACCCCATTACTGAAACCTTGGTTAGTATTATTTTTTTATGTGCCCCTTCATTGCTAGGTCCTGATGAGACCCCACATTGTCAAGTGGGTCGAATCGTCGTCGACTAAGTGAAGCGAACCATTTGTCAGCTACTATTATTGTATTAGTAGGCTGCGAGCACTCATTATGTATTGATTTAATGGTCGCTTTTGTTAATTTTTGATGAAACCTTGTTTTTATGTCACAATGAGTCACAACCTTGAAATATAGGTTTCACAATCACTTGGGACACCATGCACTGGATTTAAAATAATGTGTTTACATTATATAAAGCAACGTATTTTCATACCAAATTCGTGCTATATGCCTTTTCTCTTTCCGACATCTCCTTGCCTTCATTTATTGTGATTGTGCTAATATGTATTAAGTATCTTTGACTGATTGTCCACAGGAACCGTTGTTTTCTGTTAAACTGTAAAGTACACTGGTTCCGTGTGAGTAGGGTGTCCCTTGTTTTTTCACACATGGCAATCTTACCACACATGCAGAGGGATTTAGAGGCAATAAAATGCAATTTGGCTGGAACGTGCTTAGTATGGACGGAATTCGTGCCACGCAGAGTTTGGAAAGGGGCTGTGAAACATGCAGCCATGGAGAAAGTCTGCAGGAAATTGAATAGGGCAATGAGGGTTTTCTGCTAAGCGAAGGATATTCAGGTGATTGCTCATGTGGGGCTAAAACTGGAAGAGCCGTTATTGTTCAGGGACGATGGAGTGCACCTATCGTAGTTAGGAAATGCCTACTACATGATGGAGATGCGGGATGTGATTAGTAGGTTGTGGAACGAATCCATCTGGTGCCGCAAGAGATATTGAAAGGAGGCAAAAGGTGCACAGGAGAGGGGGGGGGCAGGTAACCGCCCTACTGGGGTTTCCTGGTTGGCAGTACTTTGCAGGGGTGGTGAGTCACATATGGGCGCATCCACCCCTCGGGGGGGGGGAAACAGGTGACTGATGGCGAGGTGCGGGATGCAAGAGAGCGACGGCAGGAAATTCAAGAGAGGATGTTGGAGGAAAAGTGAAGCAGAGAATGGGGAGATGGAGGAGGTCGAAGAGTGAAAGGGGTGGAGCGCCACAGGTGCGATGTTTGGAGGATGGATGGGGTGAATGAGGGGGATGATGATGGAAATTGTTATAGTTGTATTGATGTTTTGGTTAATAATGTTAACTGTTACAACCTTGTCCTAATAAAATGGCCTTTTACGCTTCAAGTAATAGCGTGGAGTGTAGTTATTGCGCGATGTCGGGCCCCCGGGGGAAGTAGGGTCGCAGACTAGTCTTCCCCGGGGTTCTTTGCGCAATTAGGCTGGAAGGACATGCTGGGATGGGGTCAAGGGGTTGGAAAAAGGGAGGGATTAGGGTGGGGTATAAAGGTGCAGGAGGGGAGGTTTCAACCTCTTCCTGCACCTGGCATCACCAGGGACGGTTAGACAAAAGTTAGTTAACCCACCTACCCTACAAATCATAGGGAAAGGGATGCTGGTGAATTTAGCGTGCCAGTTTAGGACAGGCCGTGTGTGTTTTGGGGGTTAACAGTACTTTGGAGGGGTGGTGAGTCACATATGGGCGCATCCACCCCTCGGGGGGGAAAACAGGTGACTGCTGGCGGGGTGCGGGATGCAAGAGAGCAACGGCAGGAAATTCAAGAGAGGATGTTGGAAGAAAAGTGAAGCGGAGAATGGGGAGATGGAGGAGGTCGAAGAGTGAAAGGGGAGGAGCGCAACAGGTGTGATGTTTGGAGGATGGATGGGGTGAATGAGGGGTATGATGATGGAAATTGTTATAGTTGTATTGATGTTTTGGTTAATAATGTTAAGTGTTACAACCTTGTCCTAATAAAATGGCCTTTTACGCTTCAAGTAACAGCGTGGAGTGTAGATATTGCGCGATGCGTGGGCACACTAGCATTTCTGTACTCTGATCTCCCGGGAGATCCCATGGGGGAGGACTGGGCCGTGCGCCGCCCCGCTGTCTGGCTGCGCTGAGGCCATGGAGGCCTGTGGCAACTAATATGGGACCATACTTGATCATGGGCGGCTCGTCTGATCAAGGTGGCTGGCGCAGGGCACTGACGTCGCCCACACAGAATGAACTCAGCCACTGGGGCTCTCCTCACTGCTACGCCTGCACCGGGGAGCATCCAGACCTACCAGTGTCATTGACAGGCACCGGCCTACGGGAATTGCAGTGAGCTCTCCATGCTTTTGGCCTTTCTATGCTGCACCCTTTCTGTTGATCCTCCGGATGACCTGAGGGTGTTATGTCACTCACCATTCACTGGGACATAAAGGTACGTGACATCCACAATTCCGGCCCCCCTGGTGGACCTGATTGATGAGGGGTGGCCCTGGACATGCTGGGGGTGATAAACATGATGTCCAGCACTCAATAAGTGCACCTTGGTATGCTGTTACCACCCCCTTTTTAGCACATTGACTGCCTCTCTTGGTGCCTGCTCCCCTGGAAGCCTGATTGCTGTCCAACTGCCTTGCTCCTGTGGGCCCTACAGTGGCCGCATCTGGCCACGGGCTGGTGCCCCTCCTATCTTCCTGCCTGCCTTGCCGACCACCACCTGCCTTGAAACCCCAAGTACCGGGTGCTGCTCTAGAAACTTACATACCACACTTCCTATCTGGGGATGCGCGCGTCCTGGTCTGAGGAGGAAGATTACTGGCTTTGATCACGCCTTGAGACACCTGGGAGATAACTATTGACGAGTTTGCATGGAACTCCATTACTTGCACTCGTGCCACAGACACTCATGGTGGCTGGCTGCCCTTACCACCCCCCAGCACTACCTCGGGGGCCACATTGCAAGGTCATAATGATGGTGAAACCAAAGACCACAAAACCTTTCCCTCATAGTAGCGACGAGTTGACGACCTCCGCTACTCCTGCGGACCGAACCCTGGACACTTTGAACCATCTACAGGCTACCCTTCGTACCCATTCCACCCAGTTTGACAAAGTATTACAGGCCATTCTGGACACTAAGACCTCCCTGGAGGCCTGGATTGACACCGTCTCACTGGATGTGAACTTGCTGAGGGCCAGCCATCGCAAACTGGCTGACCGGGTGGATGACTACCATGAGACCCACTGTACAGGAGCTGCAGCAGTAGCTGAAGAATATGGGAGACGAGGTGACCAGTTTGCACCATAGAGCAGAAGATGCAGAGGGACGTTCTAGGTGCAACATCTGCCTACTAGGATTCCCTGAACGATCCAAAGGACCCAGTGTGGAGCAGTTTCTCGAAAATTGGCTTATGATAATGGGGCTTGCAGACAAGTTGCCAAAATTATTTTCCAAACAAAGGGCGCATCGGATACCTGGCAGACCACCCTGCCCGCTGGTGCCCCACCACATCCCATGATTGCTTGACTTCTTAATTACCGGGACCGTGACTTGCTGTTACAGCAGTGCCGTGCGAAGGGTCCCTGGCAATATGGAAATGCAGCGATTACGGTGTACCCTGATTTCACGATGGAAGTGCAGCGACTCCATAGCTCCTACTCAAAAGTCAAACAACACCTCCACGAACTGAATCTCAAATGTGCGCTTCTTTTTTCAGCGAAGCTCAGAGTAATCTATGGAGATGCGACCCACATTTTCTCTTCCACAAAGAACGTGTGGACCTGGCTGCACGCTAAAGGTCTGATACAGGGCTCACCTGAGGAGCTGAGTGCCGGAGAATGGCTGGTGTCAAGACCTCGGCGACACAAGGGGAGACCCATCAGAATAAAACCATCCTGAGATCAAGCAGCAGCAGAGAAGGCACGAGCAGTGTCAGATCCCTCGCAACACAGAGCAAACTCTTTTGCTCTTCTACAAACTGAGCACCTGTCGGAGTCTGGTTTGGACTCAGGTGGCTTGGTGACATCGATGGCTGGCATGTACCAGGGCCCGAAAGTCACCCCACAGTCTCCAGATGACCTATGACACAAGCGTTGAAGGTCCCAACATGAGCTAACATGTGCACCCTGAGTGCTGATGTGCCTGGGCACTCCTAAGGTAAGCTGTAAAGCTTGGGAGGACTGGATGGTGGCTCATTCGTATCAGGCCTCAGCTGTGGGAAAGGTGGACACTAGCACTTCCATGCCCCACAGAGAGACTCCAAAGTGGGCATGTTTTGCCCAGCATTTAGTTTCACAGTTTTATGATTTTTGTTAAGGGGCGATTGGCCGGGGACTTGTATGTCACCTGACCTGGGGAGGGCACAATTGCTATGTTAAGTTTGTTGTTTTAGGTTTGTATCTATGAAGCCATTGTACGCATATCGACTCCTGTGAAGTGCACATTGGTGGGAGGGAGTGATGCATTGCTCACTTGTGAGTTATTGTAAACACGGGGTACAGATCACCTCGAGCCCACGGCCTGACACCTGGCACGTACACTACAGTGACACACCATGGGAACACGTGCTGACATTCCTACCCTACAATATAATGTGGTAATGTGGAATGTGTGCGGCATGGTGACCCCTGCCCATCGTTAGCGTATCTACGCATACCTTAATTGCCAACACACACATTTTGCCAGCTTACAGCCACTGAACTCCAGACATTTTGGGCCAAATCGAGAGGGCAGGTCTATGGCACATCCTCCTCAGCGTTCGCACGTGGTGTGCTCATATGGATTGCACCAGGGGTCCCATACATAGTAGAATGACACAGTGCAGATGCAGGGGGAAGACATGTGGTCTAGATGGACAATTAGATGGTGCACAGCTAACACTTGTGGGAATCTATACACCCAACTCCAATCAATCAGAATTCTTTGATGCGCTCACTCCTGAGCTTTTTCGCGATTCCGGCGGCGATGGGCCTTTGGGGTGGAGACTTCAACAGTGTGTCAGATGTGATCTGGGACCGGTCTACTCCCACCCAGGAGGGCACGGCAGGTGCTCAGATAACACAACACTTCCAGACTGAGCTAACGCAGAGCTGCCTACATGATGTGTGGCAGTTGGGACACCTGGCAGACCATGAACATTCATTATATTCTTTGACTTACAACCTCCACACCAGGCTCGACTTGATTCTCTGCACCGACCAACTGGGTCCATTGATTATACGATCGGAATACCTGGTCTCTATGCTCTTGGACCCTTGCAAGTTATCCTGCAGTGGGGCAGACCACGCTCGCAACTTCCTACCTTGCGCCTTCAGCCCGAATCATTACCAGACCCACCCTCCCATGAAAGCCTCTCAACATGCATCACTCAATACTTCGACCTCAATAAGGGATCTAATCCTCTCAGGGCTACAGAATGGGATGTACCCAAAGTAGTGGTAAGGGGTCATTGCCTATTTGCCACCTCAGCTCAGTGGTCCAATGGGCACTACAGGAGGAATTACAGTGGAGCGGGAACTAGGCCCCTTAGAGGGAGCAGTAGCTGCTCGAGAAATGGGGGTTGAGCATCTCCAACACTTAGGTGAACAGTATAGGGAAGGCCAGACTGGGTCGACATGACTACAATCAACGACTGACTATTCTGCATGCAGAGGGTGACTGATAGGGCAGACTACTAGCGTTGTTGGTCAAGGAAGACCAGCAGTGCACCTTAATAGGTCCCATAAGACGTGATGGTGGTTCACTAGCCTCCACGCAGACTGATATTGACAATGTATGCCATGATTACTACTGTACTCTGTATGGAGTTGTGGATGGCCCTGCCCCCAACCTGTTATGTGGATTTATGATTGGACTCACATTACCAATCCTGTCCCCACTCCAGAGAGCCGAACTGGAAGAACCCATTTGACTGGAAGAGGTTACAGCAGCCGTAGCCCAGATAGCCCATAATAAGACCCGGGTACGGATGGGCTTACAGTTGAATACTATGCCACGTTCTCTGTCCTGCTTACCCAGCCCCTCCTGGAGGTGTTTGATGAAGCCAGTTCACGTGACCAGCTGCCAGACTCACAATGCAAAGCTCTAATAGTAGTCCTCCCCAAACCCGGACATGATCCATTAAATGTCCGGTCGTACCTTCCACTGTCCTGCCTTTAAACTTGACTGTAAAGTCCTGGTAAAGGTACTCACCAAAAGACTGCTCCCGTTGATCGGCACACTGGTCCATGACAATTAGTCTGGATTCATACCAAGATGTAGTACTTTCCTCAATATGAGACTGCTTTTACAGATCATCCATGACACACCCCCCGGCGTCACTTGACAGGGTTGCGTACCTAGACAGCAAGAAAGCCTTTGATACCCTGAGTTGGGAATTTCTACTAATGACACTGCAACACATGGGATTCGGGCGGGGTTTTTTGGGTGGATCTACACATTGTACTCGAACCAGATGGCTAGAGTAAGAATGGGTCAGTTGATATTGAACAACCTCTCAATTTTGAGAGCCACCAGACAAGGGTACCTGCTGTCGCCATTGCTCGTTGCGATTGCCATGGAGCCACATGCCTGTCTCCTGCGGCTGCGGGCACTGAACTGGAGGATTCCAGAACTAAACATTTACCACATTGTGTTCCTATACGCAGATGATGCATTGATCTTTCTGTGTGATGTTGGAGCTTCTTTGCCAGACTTGATGCGATTACTAGATGACTTTGGAGACGTCTCAGGCCTCAGAGTTAACTGGGCCAAATCTTGCCTGTTCCTTCTCGCTCCTACCCCTGAGCCCCAAAGGGATGTTTCCCTGGAAGACCGACTCAAATGGTGTTACGGCAAGTTTAAATATCTGGGTGTCCAAATATACCACACTGACAGGGCCCTCAAAGAAGGCAAAGTGGATCAGTGTGTGGGTCCCTCCCTTTTTGGTGCTCGCTACCCCTTTCTCCACTAAGGCACGTGGCAATAGTCAAGATGCTAGTGCTCCCCAGATTGCTGTATTTTTTGGATGCACTGCCAATTATGCTCCCTAAATGCTTTTTCAAGAACTGAACAGCCTCCTGTTAGCCTTATTATGGGTTGCGGGTTGCCAACAGATGGCCCTAGCCATAGCACAGGGACCACTCCTTGAAGGGAGAATGGGCGCACCTAATTTTGAACTGTATTATGCTGCGTGCAGCTGCAATGGCCGCTGCGCTGGTTGGACATGACTTTGGGCGCTGAGCGGACAGCTGTCAAATTGAAGCTCGGCGAGCTGAGTGTCTACACCTGCGTAACTGACTGTACTTGTCCTCCACGAAGAGGATCGAGTTTGATTATGATAACCCAACCATCCCCTACTCACCATTAATTACTTTGGCTCAACTGCCAGACATGCAGGTGTTTGCTGCCCAATATGACCTGACACCGTGGAAAACAGCAAGGATTGACATTTTGGAGGGGTCTCTTTCATGAGGGAGCCCTCATGTCTTTCATGGACATCATGCACATATACATTTTGGGTGCGGATCACTTTCTAACTTAACATGCCACCCAGCACATGGTGAGAACTACACGGGAAACCAGTGAGCAGAACCGCCTCAATCGCCTGTTCTAAACACACTCCTCACACATGGCAGAACACGTTTAGCCATCTCAACACTATATGTGGCACTCACGACTAATGCTCCTGTGAATGTAGGGAAGGTGCTGACCCAGTGGAAGGAAGTTCTCCCTCAGCCATTGACAGACAAGGCCTGGGCATGAGCTCTACAACATGTAAAGGAGGTGTCCAGAAACCCCAGATTCTGCTTTACACAATTTAACTACACACATCATGCCTATCTTTCGCCCAATGTATCAAGAGCATATAACCTACATCCATACCCGAATGTCCGAGGTGCAAGCTGGTAGAGGCTGGGTTCTACCACCTGGTATAGGAATGGCCACCATTGCAATTGACATGGGTGGAAATTACAACCACCACAGCGGAATTAGCAGGACATGCACTGACACCCACCCCCGAATCCTGCCTCCTTGGCCTCCGCCCCCAAGCCAAAGTAGATAAACACCCACACCTGTTTATCAACCTTGCGTTTGTTTTCTGCTTGTTTCCGGTCCAGGGAAGACATGGCTTGGCAGTTCGGGCTGGACTGTTCCCATGAGGCACAGGGTCAGACTGATTTGCATATGGCCATGTCTGAACTGGGGTGGTGGAGTGAGCTAAAGAATGATGATGGATTAAACCCAGATCAGTTGACTGGGGGTGAGTGTTTGATTGGCTCAAACGTTCTGTCCATCATCCCCTTTTGTATCGCTTTGGTCGCCCTAAGTTGGCGGGGGTATGCCCAGACGTGGGTCCCTTGCTCACTTTGCCACTGGATTCAAGCAAGCCTGGCTGATGACGGCTGAAATGCCAGAAACCGGTCCTAGGATGCTTGTTTCCGGTCCAGGGAAGACATGGCTTGGCAGTTCGGGCTGGACTGTTCCCATGAGGCACAGGGTCAGACTGATTTGCATATGGCCATGTCTGAACTGGGGTGGTGGAGTGAGCTAAAGAATGATGATGGATTAAACCCAGATCAGTTGACTGGGGGTGAGTGTTTGATTGGCTCAAACGTTCCGTCCATCATCCCCTTTTGTATCGCTTTGTTTTCTTCAAATGGCAGATTGCAAACCAGTGGAAAGCACCCATGGCCCCAGACACTGATAAATGGATGAATACGCTATTACAATGGGCACTTGCAGAATCCAACGTGCTGAGATTATTGCGTGCTAAGGGAATGGCACAGTAGGGGGTGTAAATTGGGACACCTATATTGTGAACATTGAGGACAAGAATGACACGCCCAGCCTGAAGGGAACACCCTGCTACCACAGAATCACCACTGTACAAGGGCAATATGACTGAACCACAGGCACCCTACATTGTTGGAATCCAGCAGGCGATGGATGCTAGACATATAGGTGGGACCTCACAACTTATGAACGTTGTAATTTGGCTTTATGTTCACAAATTGTTTATGTCTGATGTACCCCGGGCCCAGCCCAGTACCCAATAAGTGCCTCTCTCACTCCCTCCCCATCAAAACTGCTTCTATAATGAGGATATCATGGGAACTACTTATATATTACTCTCTGTGTTTTTTAAAGTAGATTACGCTATGGCTTTGTACAGTATACATATGGATCTGAGATGTATGCAGTTTTACTGGATTTACTTTTGTTGCTGTTGTGAAATAATAAAAAGAAATTTTAAAAAATGAATGAATCTCACATTGTCATGGAAAGACCCACATTTTACACTAGATATCAGCTTCCTCAAGTGCAAATAGTGTTGCACGTGGCCTCACATAGAATTTTTGCCATCATAATGTGTATTTTGTAGCACCATGATCAATATATTAAAGATTAAATTATGCTTCATTGCTTCAATAAAAAAAGACAGCAGTTGTTACACTTTAGAAACCATCCTTTAAGGGGGCTATTGATATTGTCAAAAGTGTGGAGAGATCCATGTGTTCAGTCAAAGACATGTCTGAAGATAGAGAAGTTTCTGGTTATTTTTGTTTAGTTAGAAGCAAGTAAGTGCAAGAAAAGTTTGGCGATACGAGTCAAAGATACACTGGTTTTCAGAGCATCAGGAAAGCTAAAATATTTCAGATGTGGCTAGATGTCATGTTTCAAATAGCAGGAATTATCAAGCCAGCAGTAAAGAATGTTTTAGGTGTAAGATTATGGGTTATTTTTCTAGTACATGCACAGAAGTATCAGAATGTTGTTAAAGAAGTTGAGCGTGATTAAGGGAATTTAAAGTGAACATGGTCTTGTGTGTGTCTCACTATAAAGAAATCAAGGAGAATGACACTGAAAATGTTGTGTGGTGTTTGTGAAAAAAACATAAATTCTGCCTAAATGTGACATATTTAGTGGTAAATAGCGCTTCAGAATTAGCTGATTCTGGTTCACCATTTACAAACATTTTGGATACTTAATTAAGCAAGTATTGGAAGGGGCAAACAGTTAGAGAAAACTAATGTCAGAACATGTACTTTTGGTAGTAGTACGATTAACATGATTATTTGTTTAATTTCTAATATATGATATAAGGATAGAAGAATGCTAGAAAAAAGTGTTCATAGCAAAAAAGGGTTAATATTTGTTAAGTTGATGACATCAGGGTAACTTGGGTATTACTTTAAGACCAGGAAATGCTTATTCAATATCTTGTGTTCTCTACTTTTAACAATAAAGAGTTACATGTTTCTCAAAAGTATAAAAATGTTTTCAAAAAGGAGCTTGGTACTATGAGGTAATTTTCACATGAAATCAAGTTGGAGGATAAAGCAATACTTATTACGCACAAGCTAAAGAACATACTGAAGAGTGTTCGTAATGATTTAGGGGCTGGTTTAGGTTGCAAACTACAGTACTCTCTAAACCAAACTCTAAATCAGGCCCTTAATGTCAATGTTGAAGACAAGTTCAAAAGGGCAATAATAGAGTTGGTTTATTCTACTGAATGGGTATCCCCTACTGTCATTGTCAGCAAAAATTCAAAACTAGCAATCTGAGTTTATGTGGAGATTTGAGAACTTTAAACAAACACATTTTGGTGGATACCATCCCCTACCAAATCTACAAGAGCAGGCCGCCATGATGTATTGTTTGAAATGTTGCAGAACAAAGTATGACTCTTCAAATGCACAAGAGTACATTTTTAGATCAAGAGGTTGAATATTTAGGTCAAAGGATAAACAGTTCAGGTATCAAACCAAAGGAATCTTTGCTGGAAGCAATCCAGAATGCAACACGAACAAGGAGCAGCTGGTATAATTTTAAGGTCTCTCTGAGTATTATTCACAATTTGTGGATGGGTTTTCTTTATTGACGAAACCTATTGAAGCCTTGTTAAAAAAATATCAAGTTTATTTGTACTCTGTAGTTCGATAGTGCTTTTGTTAGACACAGAGATTGCATTTGCTCAAGACTTTTGAAGTCAGCTGAATAAAGAGTCTTTTATAGAGGAACAGGCACTTGGGCTGTGAAATATTGTGCAACATTTTTGTGGGGCAGATAATTAATTATCAGAATTTATCATAAGCCTTTGGTGGTTATGCCGACAAGCTTAAAATTAAAGCAAAAGGAACAAATAATGGACATAATGCTGAACAATGCAAAAATTCACCCCCAGTCACAAGGATCTGGGTTTAATCCATGGTTCTTTTGCTCACCACACCACCCCAGTTTGGAACCAGCCACATGCAAATCAGTCTTGACCCTGCCCCTCATGGGAACAGTCCAGCCAGAACTGCCAAGCAAGGTCCTCCCTGGACCAGAAACAAGCATCCTGGGACTGGTTTCGGGGCATCACACCTCATCAGCCAGGCTACCTTGAATCCAGTGGCGCAGTAAGCACAGGACCCACGTCTGGGCATACCCTTCCCACTTAGGGCGACAAAAGCAAAAGGAACAAATGATGGACGGAATGCCCAGACATGAGTCCTGTGCTCTCAATGTCACTGGAGTCAAGCTAGCCTGGCTGATGAGGGGTGAAACCCCAAAACCGTTCCTAGGATGCTTGTTTCCAATCCAGGGTGGACCTGACCTGGCAGTTCAGGCTGGACTGTTCCCATTGGTAGCAGGGTCAAGACTGATCTGCATATGGCTGGGTTTAAACTGGAATGGCATGGGGAGCAAAAAAACATTAGATTTAGGCCTCGATCTCTGTACTGGGGTGAATGTTTGACATTGTTCAACATTCTGTCCATCAATTGTTCTTTTTGCATTTGTCATCCTGAGTGGGACGGGTATGCCCAGACATGGGTGCTGTGCTCTCCATGCCACTGTAGTCAAGCTAGCCTGGCTGATGAGGGGTAAAAACCTGAAACCAGTACTAGGATGCTTGTTTCCAATCCAGGGAGGACCTGGTCTGGCAGTTCGGGCTGGACTGTTCCCATTGGGAGCAGGGTCAAGACTGATTTGCATATGGCTGGATTTAAACTGGAATGGCATGGGGAGCAAAAAAAACGATGGATTTGGGCCAAGATCTCTGTACCTGGGTGAATGTTTGACATTGTTCAACATTCTGTCCATCTATTGTTCTTTTTGCGACAAGCTTAAAACTGGCAAAGCTACCTCCAGATTGGCCAGGATTTTCTTGAAACGATATGAATTCAATGAGTGCATTGAATATATTCCTAGGAAGCAAACCTGT
This sequence comes from Calotriton arnoldi, assembly GCA_963921515.1. Lineage (NCBI taxonomy): Eukaryota > Metazoa > Chordata > Amphibia > Caudata > Salamandridae > Calotriton > Calotriton arnoldi. Next base: position 52,546 of record CAWUFW010016946.1, on the reverse strand, counting down.
TGAGGTGATTGCTTATCCTGGTTACCAGTTTGTGATGATCAAGTGGATGACCACATTAGAATTAAGGATTATGTTGTGACATCAGCAAGTGATGCTTAAAGTTTGGTTCAGGAAGACATTGATGAGAGTACTTGGTTATCAGCTTTGGGGTCACCCACAATTGTGAGTGAGGTCAAGAGATAAGTCAATAAGGAGTGGCCTAGGTGAAAACCTTCAGCACCTGAGTTACAAGTATTTTGGAAGGACAAGGAAGAATTAGCTTGCGAAGGCGATATTGTTCTCAGGTGTGACTAGCTTGCATCTCCAAATGTCACAATGGACATTTGGCTGAGTCTGTCACAAAAAAAACTGGAGAGATCTATGTATTGGTGGTCATATATCAACCATATGATTGTTAAAGTAAATTTATGATATGATTTTTAAAAAGGCCAAAGGATTATCAGAATACTTGAAGAATAACTTAGGGGCCTATTAGCATGGCGGGCGGATCGCCACCGCCCGACCGGCGGTGGCGATCCGCCCACCAAAACACCCCGCCGGACGGCCTTTTACCCCCCGCCACATTAGCATGGCGGGGGGTACCGCGGCAGACGGAAAGACCGTCCGCCGCTTTTCCGCCGGTAGGCAATCGTCACGATTGCCTGCCGGGCGGAAAAGGCCCATAATATGGTGGTGGTGCCTTGCAGGCACCGCCATCCATATTATGATGTGTGCGGAGGAATGCCTTTCCATGGCGGAGACTCCGCCATGGAAAGGCATGCGGAGTTCACTTTGGGGGCCCGTTGCGGGCCCCCGGGGGGGTGGGGGGATGGGGGCCTGCACTTGGGGGGTACCCATGGTACCCCCCTACATTGGCACGGACAAGGTGGCAGGCACTGCGCGGTGCCTGTCACATTGTGCATGCCAATGCACAACATGCATTTTGAACATTGTGGCGGGTGCTGCTTACAGCACCGCCCGCCACAATGTTGAATATGCGGAATGCGACCGCCAGGGTGGCGGTCGCATCCTAATGGGCCCAGCGGGACCGCCGCACCTCTGGCAGTCGGTCCCGTTTACCGGTACGGTGGCGGGCGGACTTTGTCCGCCCGCCATCGTAATGATGCCCTTAGTTCCCTCAAACCCTATAATGTTACCTAAAAAGCTATGGCAAAATGTATCTACTGATTTCCTATGACCACATTAGCAACTAAAAAACAATATAAGGTCTGTTATCATTATAGTTGAATGTTTTTCAACGCGGTTGGAATAAAAGTTTATTAGAGAACTCATATCAGATGTTGTTGTAGAATCTTTTATGTTTTTGCAGGAAAGGTTTAACTATATCATTGAACACTGAGAATTTGTGTTTTACAAGATGAGAATATTTTTTATAGGAAATGGTACAGTACACAAATGTACCCCATTATATTCTCCTTGTAGTAGTTGTTTGGCAGAAAGAATAAAAAAAGCATTTACCAAAGGCAAGCAATCTGCTTTATGTTACCACAGATTTCTCACCTTTTGAGATGCTAATGATACACATTCTTCATTCAGATCTTACACGCAAATGGTTGAGGAAATTTAAGCTGCAAAAGGTTGACATGATTAAAATAGCAGCTTATTTTAAACTTTTCTCATGAACAAGCAAGCATACAATCAACAATGACAATTCTAGTTAGCCAGGTATTGAAGCAAAGACTCACAAGGCATTCTTACTGAATCAAGACGATCTGGGTCTGAACTTGTGAATTTATTCAGATTTTGCCCAATGTCATCAAATGGTGGGTTGTCTCGATCTGGCTGCCCATGCTCAAAGGTACACTGGTCAGCCCAGTCCTGCGCCATACTGGCTAACTCGTCATGCCACTCCTGTAAATAGAAATGCAGAACTATTCAATTAATTTTTGAATTTTAACCAATCTGAAGTAAAATGAACCAGCTCTCTAGAGCTTGGTGGTCTAGTGTTATTTCACAATCTAAAAGCCAACAAATACTAATAAAGCAATATTTTGCAAACTTTGCACTGGTGTAAAGAATAGGCCAAACCCTTTGTAATACAGTATAGAACAAACGGATTTAGCTTCAGTCTATAGAACATACATTTTTGTAACAAGGTAAAAATAGCAGAGACCGACAAAATCAGCATAGTACAACATATTGAAACAACTATTTTTGATATAGCATTTAATTAGTTGTTGAGTAATCAACAAAGAAAAGCGGGTCAACGAAGATCCTGATGTAAATTGCTTTGCTAATAGGGAATGTAACAGTGTTTTCATCATACTTCATTTAGGGCCTGATTTACGAAAATTAAATTTACGGATCCCTAAATTGTGACTCAGACCAATTTGAAAAACAGGAAATGAAAAGGTGATCTATGTTGCTTTACTTTATAAAAATATTGATTTGTTATGATTCGATGTTTAAAAAAAAGACTGAATCAGTAAATGCGATCCAGTATGAATCGCATTTTGTGAATGTCGCACCTGGAGAAGATGAGGATCACACTCTGTTCAGGAAGTGTATTTGCTGGGAGCAGCAGAGCACCATCATTGTTTGCATTCCAACCTAGCACTTTCAACAGTGAAGATGTCACGCCAGAAGCCACAGGAGGAGGTGGTAAGGAAGATAAAACACAAATTTAATGATGCAGAGCTGGAGATTCTGGTGGAAGAGTCTGTAGGGAGTATGACAGACTTTTTGGGAAGGCTTCCTTGTCTGTTCCTGAGTCTACAAAAAACAAATATGGACCAGGATACAGGACAGAATAAATGTCGTTGAAGAGACCAAAAAGATCAGTGAAAGAAATATGCAAGAGGTGGTATGACCTCCACTCCCGTACAAAGAGAAGCTAGCAACCCAAATGAAGGCGGCGACAGCTATTGGTGGAGGCAAGAGTAAAGAACCACCATCCACCCCTATGGAAAGGAAGATAGAATCCACCTTTCAGCCAGAAACCATGTCTAGGGAATCTACTATTGATACTACTCTACCTGCATCATATAATGAAGGTTAGTTGTTTAATATTCTGGTGGGGCCAACCAGCATTCTCAACAAAGACCAAGTACAGGATGTCAAAGACATAGAGACATAAACTTTGACAAGCCTTACATTGCAATATTGTCGAATATTATTATTGAAAATTAAAGAATACATTTGTGATGAAAAAATTGTACATTGTGTCCATCTTCATCATGATCTGTGATTGAACAGAATATTTTTTAATAGTATTCATCACAGCTTGAGTTGTGTTTTTCTTTACATTTGTACAAAAATGATTTCTTTACATTAAAAATAGAGACATCATCTTGATGTGCATGTCCCTCTGCAGTTCTTACAGCATCTAGTCCAGGAGTTGGTAGGCGAGGAGGGATTTCTTCATTCTCCTCTTCAGAATCATCACTTGCTGCCTACATGGGTAGACTCCTATGCAGAGCTAGGTTGTGTAGCATAGTACATGTGGCTATAATCTTACAGCATGTTGTAAGGTCATTCTCCAAGGCACCCCCACTTTTATGGAGACATCTAAATCTACTTAAAGAAGTCTAAACATTCTCTCTATAATGCTCCTTGTTTGTCCGTGGGCAGCATTGTGTCTCCTTTGTCTAGGGGTTCCAGGCCATTCTAGGCTGTAAGTATGGATTCATTAGCCAAGGCCCTAAGGAGTATGCACTGTCATCTGAAAATTATACATTATTCAATTTGCAAACAAATAAGTGGACATGTTAATAAAAATTATCTAACAATCAGCTGTCTCCAATCTCTCCTCTGGATAGCCACTCATACAGTCCACAGTGTCTGAATATGTGTAGGCATTGCTACACTGTGGTGGTTAGACCTGCTTAATTTGTGGTGCTGGAACAATTTTCAGAGTGGGGGGTGTTGCCTTCAATGTTACATCACTGAAGTCATAGGGACTATAAAAAATCCAAGTATTGCAGAAAGAACAAGCAACGTCCTTTTAGCAATAGAGTGATAAAGGTGTGGTATGTAGCCAGTGGTGCATTTTGAAGTACTCCGTCACACATATATTACTAAAGCATGGTGTGGTAGCATACTTTAATTCACAGACAGAACATTTTTCATTGAAATGGCAACAAAACTACTTGCACTGACAGGCCGTTTTACTGATAAAACTATATAGTGCACAAGCAATAATGTGTGGAAATCAGGTTTCAACAAATATTTATCTTTGGTACATCATCAAGTATCATGTCTTGATGTGTTTTGAACCTGTTAAAATCTTTGTTTCCATCACACTTCAGAATTACAAAAAATGTGCTTCATTGTACTTTCCTAACTGCTGGTATATTTTGAAATGTGTGTACCGTTTATTTACAGGTATTCATCTTTTTGTGTGTTAGAAAAAAAACTGAGATCCCACAGCCATACTTTTCACTCTCCCTGAACCCCAGCAAGATTGTTAGATAGTTTGCTGTACAAAATCCTCTTAATTTGGAGTCAAAAAAAGAAAAGTAAACACCAATCCCCATGTTAAAATAAGTAGCAGCAACTTGTCAGAAGACATAGCCTGAAATTTGGCCTCAGCCTTTGAACAGTGACAAGATAAAAATAAAATGTAAAGGCATCTTTATTGTTCATTCACCTTCTAAGCTCCAGCTTGGTTATTATGGGGGTGCTCCAGCACATCCTGCACCCCTACTTCTAATGCCTAAGTGCTTAACACAGGATCCAATTAATTAATTACTTAAGCTTAAAATGACCTGTTTGGTAAACCATTATCTGACATAAACCTCCTCCTCAGTTTGTTCAAACCAAGTCACCCTCTGCCTGAATATCATTTCTTTCCTCCTCCTCTACTGAGCTCCCAGAATAGGCATCCTCCTCACTACAGCATACAGTGCAGCTATTGTGAAAGATTGCAAGGCATTTTGAACCGCTTTTCTACTTTATACCTAGTTACCACCTGTTTCAAATCAGTTGTATTTTGCACATGCAAAACACAGTGTTTTTACAAATCTCCTAATTACAATTGATTGTAATTCAAAATGGAGACAATTTTTTTTGTTGCAGTTTTTATATAGTGCAAACTTGACCCGAAGGTATTGGAGCGTTTCACATGAGCACCAGTTACATTACACACTGACACATTCATTTCTTGTAGGCAAGGGGAGATAAGTGATTTGCCCAGAATCACAGGATGTTGAGCCGATGCCGATATTCGAACCCGATTCTCTAGTTCCAAAGTCGGCAACTTTGGCTGATACGCCACATCCTCTTTCCATATTTGGAAAATCGCTTCAAGCGATTCAGTAATTTCTAGCTCTAAAATAATAATTTGCTATTTCTTTGGTGCAGTGTGCAATTTTAAGAAACGCTAATATAGAGAGTCTCCTCATTCGTAAATCAGACCCATAATCTTGTACATTTGAAGAATTATGCATGATGGATTTGCTTCCTTTTCTGTACTTGTACAGAATGTTACATGATATTGCCCTTCGTTCTTCCATCTGATTAACTTTTCTAAGCTTGTCGATGTCACTGATCACTAAGCATGACAGTCTCTTTGATAATTTAAAACACAATATCCAATTAAATCCTTAACTGCTGTGGGCCCCCCCCCCCACTCCACCCAATGCTGAGCCCTTTTTTAATGATTATGGCAGTTTGCACTTAAGCCTTCAAGACTTTTATTTCATCAAACGGTATCCAGCCCAACTGTGCATTCTTTTTTCTCCACATGCAGAGGATTCTAGAGGTGCTCAGGGTCTGTGTATTGACATTGAGGGAATCCAAGAAAATAGCTAAAATGTAGCAAAATGTTAGTGTTTTATTACATAATCAATAAGAAAGTATACAATTTATTTTCTAAAAATGGCACCAACAAAAGGAAAGGCTACTATGCTAAGACCACCCTCTTCCCAGTTTTATGAAAAGGAGGATGTTAGAAATGGGGGTCTCTAGTTGGCAGAGGTAGGTACCTTTGACCAAGTAGGGACCCTTGCTTCTAGTCAGGGTAAGGGGGCTACACTCCTAAATAACCCCTGCTCACCCCCTTGGTAGCTTGGCACGAGCAGGCAGGCTTATCTCAGAGGCAGTGTGTAAAGCATTTGTGAACACATACAATAATACAGTGAAAACACTACAAATGGACACCACACCAGTTTAGAAAAATAAGTAATCTTTACTAGACTTAACACAAGACCAAATAACAAAAATCCACAATACTGTAATCAAAAATAAGACTTTAAAATGGTAGAAATAGCTTAGTTCAAGTTAGATGGTAAATGCGTCACTTTACTCTCAAAGTACCTGGGATGCGTCACGCAATGCAAACAAAAGGGTCGCAGGGAAGTTGATGCGCCGTTCCTTACACTCAGGGGAGTGGATGCGTTGGTTCCTTACTGCAGCGCAGGGGAGGTGATGCGTCGCTTCCTTACTGTGTGGGGAGTTGATGCGTCGTTTCTTACTGCGGCCCGGTGACGATGCGACAAGATGGCGCCTCGATGCGATGTGACGATCCAGTGCGATGCGACAAGATGGCGTCTTTGATGCGATGCGACAACGTAGATGCAATGCGTGCACGCCCGACGGCCGTGCGGCAAAATCGATTAACTTTGGAGCCGCGACAGGCCCTGCGATGCGCTTCTCCGGTGATGCGACGTCGACCTCTGCGGCGGCGGCACGCTTCTCCGGTGATGCGACTCTCTTCGTCGGTGATGCGACGGCAAAAAGCTGCGGCGGGGGCACGCTTCTTCGGCGATGCGAAGGCAACAGCTGCGGCGGCGACACTCTTCTTCTTCGTTGCGTCGCGCTTCCAGCTCCCAGTGACACGCAGACACAAGAGGTACCCAGCACAACAGAAGGCACCTCTCTGCAGGTAGAATTCCCAGCAAGGAAATTCAGGAGGAGCTGGTGGTGAAGTCTTGGTGTCCCTGTGACTTCAGACAGAAGGCAAGCTCAGTTTCAAGCCCTTGGAGATCTTCCTCAAGATGATAAAGTACACAAAGTTCCTTTTTCCCTTTCCTTGGAAATGAGTAACTACTGCAGGCCAACCCCAGACAGCAACCAGCACTGGGGCAGTCTCCTCCTTCAGCTTCCTTGGTTTCTCTCCTTGACAAAGGTCCGTCTTGATTCCCAGAAGTGATCTAAAGTTCTGGGGTTTGGGCCCCAGTATTTATACCTTTGTTCTCTGAAGGCAGAGAGTGTCTGTGCCCAGCCAAAACCAGTTCTGTCCTCCCTGGTGCAGCTTCGTGGCAGGAGGTGGAGACAGCATTGTTGAAAGCAGACCTGGCCCAGGTAGCTGAAAGGAAATCTCCTCCCCCTACTCTCTATTCTATGAGGGCTCAGGTCAGTGAAAGGAAATCTCCGCCCCCTACTCTCTATTCTATGAGGGCTCAGGTTGGTGAAAGGAAATCTCCTCCCCCTACTCTCTATTCAATGCAGGTCCTATTCAGCCCAGCCCTGACCCATCAGACTGCTGGAGCCAAGGCCCTCTATAGCCCCCTGTCACTCACAAACCAGACAGGGAATACACAAACCTAGCAGAGGCCTGCTGGATGGTTAGGCAAGAAAATATCTACTTTCTAAAAGTGGTATTTTCAAACACAGAATGTAAAAATCACCCACACTAAAAGATGTATTTTAACATTCTGAGTTCAGGCATACTAAACTTTATTTTCCTATCTTGTTCCTAGGGTCAGTTAGGATTATAAGATGTTATAATCAAACTGCCCATTCTGGCCCATGGGAACAGACAGCCTTGCAATAGTGAAAAACGAAATTGGCTGTAATTCACTATCAGGACATGCCACACACATCAGAGCATGTCCTACCTTTTACATACAATGCACCCTGCCCACAGGGATACCTTGGGCCTACCTTAGGGGTGACTAATATGTAGAAAAGGGAAGGTTTAGGGACTGGCAAGTGGGTGCACTTGCCAAGTCGACATCGCAGTCCCAGACTGCACACAGGCTCTGCAATGGCAGGCCTGAGCTATAGTTTACAAGCTGCTTCTGTGGGTGGCACAACCAGTGCTGCAAGCCCACCAGCAGCATTTGATCTACAGGCCCTGGGCACACATGGTGCACTGTACTAGGGTCTGACAAGTAAATCAAATAAGCCAATCATAGAGTCACTAATACATTACACAATTTACAATAGTGAGCACTTGCACTTTGGCACTGAATAGCAGTGGCAAAGTGCCCAAAGCATCTAGACCAGCAAAAACATAGTAAAAACACAGGAAGCAACAGCAAACAAATGGAAGGGAGACCCACGCCAATTGTGCCAATTCTAACACGTGTCCCCTCCAGCTGAAATGTGGGGAGAACTACCCTACCTCTTGGGAGTTCTCTTCACTAAGGCGGAAAAATCTGGACAGACCATCAGCATTGGCGTGTTCTGTACCAGGGCGGTGTTCCACCGTGAAGTCCATCCCCTGTAGGGAAATGGACCACCTCAACAGCTTTGGGTTCTCACCCCTCATCTGCATCAACCATCTGAGGGGTCTGTGGTCTGTCTGAACCTGGAAGTGAGTCCCAAACAAGTATGGTCTCAGCTTCTTCAGTGCCCAGACCACAGCAAATGCCTCACGCTCAATTGCACTCCACCTCTGTTCCCGTGGAAGTAACCTTCTACTAATAAAGGCTACGGGTAGGTCTAGGCCCTCCTCATTCATCTGTGAAAGAACAGCCCCCACACCATGCTCTGAAGCGTCTGTCTGTACAATGAATTCTTCAGAGAAGTTGGGCGCCCGGAGCACGGGTGCTGTGCACATGGCAGTCTTGAGGGCATCAAAAGCTTTCTGACAGGTGTCAGTCCAGTTCACTTTCTTGGGCTGCTTCCTGGATGTCAGCTCAGTCAAGGGTGCAACAATGCTGCCATACCCCTTGACAAACCTCCTGTAGTACCCAGTGAGTCCTAAAAAGGCTCTCACCTCTGTCTGGGTCTTGGGGGGTTCCCAAGCCAGGATGGTATCAATCTTGGGCTGTAGGGGCGCCACCTGGCCGCTCCCAACCTGGTGTCCCAAGTACACCACAGAACCCTGCCCGATCTGGCACTTACTCACCTTGATCATGAGGCCTTCCTTCCGCAGCTCCATCAACACTTCCCAGAGGTGGCGCAGATGTTCTTCCCAACTGGCGCTGAACACTGCAATGTCATCCAGGTAGGCGGCACTGAAATCTTCCAGTCCAACCAACACCTGGTTGACCAACCTCTGAAAGGTGGCAAGGGCATTCTTCATCCCAAAGGGCATAACCCGGAATTGGTAGTGCCCATCTGGTGTGGAGAATGCTGACCTCTCTTTTGCCCCATCAGTCAAGGCGATCTGCCAGTACCCAGACATTAAATCAAACGTACTGAGGTACCGGGCAGCCCCTAACCGATCAATGAGCTCATTAGCTCTGGGGATGGGGTGCGCGTCAGTCCTGGTGACTGAATTGAGTCCTCAGTAGTCCACACAGAACCGGAGTTCGGGTGTGGCACCAGGCGCGGCAGCCTTTGGGACCATAACCACTGGGCTGGCCCAAGGGCTGTTAGAGGACTCAATCACCCCTAACGCAAACATCTTGGAGACCTCCTCCTTGATGCAAGCTCTCACCCTGTCAGTCACTCTGTAAGTTTTGTGCTTAACAGGAGGAGTGTACCCAGTGTCCACATCATGGATGCACCAATCAGTGACACTGGGAGTCAGGGAGAACAGATCAGGAAACTGTCCCAACAGTTGGCGACAGTCATCTTGCTGCTCAGGGGTCAGGGTGGAAGAGCGGTTTACACCATCCACTGACCCATCTTGCTCTGTTGCAGACAGGAGGTCAGGAAGAGGCTCAGTCTCCTCCTCCATTCCATCATCTGTCGCTAGGAGCATGCCCACTTCGGACCTCTCCAAGTGGGGCTTCAGGCGGTTGACATGCAGGACCCGCAAAGGGTTCCTAGGAGACCGCAAGTCCACCAGGTAGGTGACATCACTCTTGCGCTCCACCACCTCAAATGGTCCGGTCCACTTATCCTGGAGCGCACAAGGCTCCACGGGGGCCATGACCCATACTTTCTGGCCAGGCTGAAGCTCGATCAGAGTGGCATTCTGATCGTACCACCGCTTCATCTCTTCCTGGCTGGCTTCCAGATTCGCCTGAGCGAGTTGCCTGAAACGCCTAGTTTGGTTTCTGAAGGCCAGCATGTAGCTATATACATCCTGGGGAGGTTTCCTGGGAGCTTTCTCCCAGCCTTATTTTACCAAACTCAGAGGTCCTCTTACAGGGTGACCATACAGCAGTTCAAAGGGACTGAATCCTAAGGACTTCTGTGGCACCTCTCTGTAAGCAAAGAGAAGGCATGGCAAGAGGACGTCCCACTTCCACCTCATAGGTTCCTCAAGACCCATTATCATGCCCTTGAGGGTTGGGTTGAATCTCTTAACCAGCCCATTACCTTGGGGGTGGTAAGGAGTGGTGAACTTGTAGGTTACACCACACTCCTGCCACAGGGACTTCATATACTTGGATATGAAGTTGGTACCATGGTCTGACACCACCTCTCTGGGGAACCCCACGCGGGAGAAAATCCCCATCAACGCATGACCCACCACGGGGGCCGTCACCGACCGGAGAGGGATGGCTTCCGGGTACCGGGTGGCATGGTCCACCAAGGCCAGGATGAACCTGTTGCCCATGGCTGTCTTGGGATCCAGGGGCCCCACAATGTCAATGCCCACCCGTTCAAAGGGGGTACTGACCACAGGGAAAGGCTGGAGAGGAGCCTTTTGCTTCCTCCCACTCTTACCACTTGCCTGGCAAGTCTGACAGGTCCTGCAATGAGTATCTGAACTCTTGCGCATTTGGGGCCAATAAAAGTGGGTGACAAGCCGTTCAAAGGTCTTGTCTTGCCCAAAAGGTCCTGCTAAAGGCACATCATGAGCCAGACCCAGTAGGAAGGCTCTGAAGCACTGGGGTACCACCAGCACACGGGCTGACCCAGGCTCAGCAACCTTAGGCTCACTATAGAGGAGACCATTCTCCCAGTAGATCCAATGTGATCCAGACTGATCACCTGCTGCCTGGTTTGTGGCCTGTTACCGCAAACCCACAAGAGAAGGGCACTTTTTCTGCTCCTCACAGAACTCTTCCCTGGAGGGGCCTCCTTCCTGCTGCCAATGGGTCAGCTCAGGCAGGTCCCCCAGTTCAGCTACTTGTTCCCCTGTAGGTTCCAGGGCATCCCCCTCAAGGTCTGCCTCCTCCTGGACCGTGGGAACTTCGGGGGCTGGTTTCCCATGCGCCCTGCCTCTTCTCTTTAAGGCAGGCACGTGGGCCACTCTTTCAGGCTCCAGGTCCTCTTGAACACCCTTACTGGCTGCCATGGACCGGGTGGTCACACACGCCCACTCTGGCAGACCCAACATCTCCAAATGAGCTCTTCGCTCCACCATAGCCCAAGGGGAGCTCTCTAAATCATTGCCCAACAGACAGTCAACAGGCATGGCTGGCCTCACAGCTACTTGAAGGGTACCTGAGACCCCCCCCCACTCAAAGGGAACCTGGGCCACCTTGCAGTGGCTCTCTGTGTTGTCAGCGGCAACGACAGGGTAAAATGCATTGGGGACCACCTGCTTTTCAAACACCAGCCGACAACTGACAGCTGTCACACTGGCTCCGGTGTCTCTCAGAGCCTCCACCCTATGGCCATTGATGGTCACCCACCGCCTGTATTTTTTAGTGTTATCAGGCAGTTGGGTCCTGGGGACCACCTCACAGTCTCCTAAAGAGACTAGGGACATCTCTGCGGGACCCCACCCACCTTGGGCACCCAACTCCTCCCCCAGGGCTACACTAGCCATCTGACGGGGCGGTGCACTCGTGGGTGCTGCATTTGCTTTCAGGGGACACGTAGGATCATAAAAGCGGTGGCCCACCAGACCACACTTAAAACATTTCGGGGGTCCCTTATGAACAGGCTTATCTGTCGGGGCCCCAGACTTCTTCTCTGGGGGAGGCTGGGAACCCTTCCCTTGGTTCCCTTGGGGATTACTCTGGGGCCCTTTCTGGAACTCCCTCTGTTTACCCTTATCCCCCCACTCTTCTGCTGGGGACCCTGCCCACCTTTGGCGAAGTCTCCCACATGACCCTTGTGGACCCGGGTACTAACCCAGCGGTCCGCCTCCTCAGCAAGCTTCCTAGGGATAGTCAGCTTGCTATCAATAAGGTGCTGGCGTAGCTCTGGAAAACAATTATTGGACAAGTGCTCCCATGCAATCAAATTATAGAGCGCTTCAAAATCATTCACTTTGCTACCCTTCACCCAACCATCCAATGCTCTGCCAAAGAAAGAAACATATTCTACCCATGTGCTTGACTCCAGTTTCTTACAATTCCTAAACCTTTGTCTATAAAGCTCTGGGGTCAACCCATACCTGGACATTAAGGCTTCCTTCATGTGGACATAGGAATTCTGATCCTCAGAGGGCAAATCTAACAAGGTATCCCGCACATCACTGAGGAACCGCCCCCACAACCCCGCTCCCCAATCCTTCTCAGGGACCCGGTGGGAGGTCATAGCTACCTCATAGGCCTTAAACCATTGCCCAATATCCTCATGCCTATGGAACTCCATAATCACCTCCTTGGGAATAAACACTCTTGTTTCTACAGGCACGGATGGTGCGCTGCCACCAGAGGAAGTAATTTCTAAGCTCTTAGCCTTGAGCTCCAGTTCCCTCAACATTCTCTCATGCTCTAAATGCATCCTTTTTTCCTCCAGGGCCAACTTCTTATTTTCTAACTCCATTTGCCCACCCAGTTTGAGCTTGGCTAGCTCCATCTGATGCACCCTATCTCTTTCCCTGTCCTCTAGCTCTACTGGGGACAGGCCCTTGGAAGAAACACTGCTACCTGGCCTGGAAGGTACCTTCTCCCCGGTCAGGCACAATGGCCCATCTAGCTGCCCATCTGTATTCTCTGCCTCTTCTCCAGGTTCTTCAGTATGCTCAGTGGCTTTTCTAGCTTCCAACCAGGCCCTCAGCGCCGTTTGGAATTCCTCCATCCTGGAGAGGCCTTTCATAGAGATATTAAACTTTTTACAGATGGTCTTCAGCTGTGGCACAGTGTAAACATCAACCTTTTCTTCCTCAAAATCCAAATCTTTAGGTGCAATGGATGCTGCTTTACTCATGGTGAAAGGAAATTGGCAGTTCTCAACAAAAATAGAAGTCCCAAGAAAAAAGTTCTACCAAAAATGTATGTGGTTGCGTATTGGTCTGCACTCACTAGTAGTGTACACCAATCACTGTGTATGAATCACAAATGGAAGTCCAGAATCCTCACCGCTGACCACCAATGTTAGAAATGGGGGTCTCTAGTTGGCCGAGGTAGGTACCTTTGACCAAGTAGGGACCCTTGCTTCTAGTCAGGGTAAGGGGGCTACACTCCTAAATAACCCCTGCTCACCCCCTTGGTAGCTTGGCACGAGCAGGCAGGCTTATCTCAGAGGCAGTGTGTAAAGCATTTGTGAACACATACAGTAATACAGTGAAAACACTACAAATGGACACCACACCAGTTTAGAAAAATAAGTAATCTTTACTAGACTTAACACAAGACCAAACGACAAAAATCCACAACACTGTAATCAAAAATAAGACTTTAAAATGGTAGAAATAGCTTAGTTCAAGTTAGATGGTAAATGCGTCACTTTACTCTCAAAGTACCTGGGATGCGTCATGCAATGCAAACAAAAGGGTCGCAGGGAAGTTGATGCGTCGTTCCTTACACTCAGGGGAGTGGATGCGTTGGTTCCTTACTGCAGCGCAGAGGAGGTGATGCGTCGCTTCCTTACTGTGTGGGGAGTTGATGTGTCGTTTCCTACTGTGGCCCGGTGACGATGCGACAAGATGGCGCCTCGATGCGATGTGACGATCCGGTGTGATGCGACAAGATGGCGTCTTTGATGCGATGCGACAATGTAGATGCGATGCGTGCACGCCCAACGGCCGTGCGGCGAAATCTATGAGCTTTGGAGCCGCGACAGGCCCTGCGATGCGCTTCTCCGGTGATGCGACATCGACCTTTGCGGCGGCGGCGGCATGCTTCAACGGTGATGCGACACTCTTCATCGGTGATGCGACGGCAAACAGCTGTGGCGGCAGCACGCTTTTTCGGCGATGCGACGGCAACTTCTGCGGTGGCGACACGCTTCTTCTTCGTTGCCTCCCGCTTCCAGCTCCCAGCGACACGCAGACACAAGAGGTACCCAGAACAACAGCAGGCACCTCTCTGCAGGTAGAATTCCCAGCAAGGAAATTCAGGGGGAGCTGGTGTTGAAGTCTTGGTGTCCCTGTGACTTCAGACAGGAGGCAAGCTCAGTTTCAAGCCCTTGGAGATCTTCCTCAAGATGATAAAGTACACAAAGTTCCTTTTTCCCTTTCCTTGGAAATGAGTAACCACTGCAGGCCAACCCCAGACAGCAACCAGCACTGCGGCAGTCTCCTCCTTCAGCTTCCTTGGTTTCTCTCCTTGACAAAGGTCCGTCTTGATTCCCAGAAGTGATCTAAAGTTCTGGGGTCTGGGCCCCAGTATTTATACCAGTAAATCCTTTGTTCTCTGAAGGCAGAGAGTGGCTGTGCCCAGCCAAAACCAGTTCTGTCCTCCCTGATGCAGCTTCCTGGCAGGAGGTGGAGACAGCATTGTTGAAAGCAGACCTGGCCCAGGTAGCTGAAAGGAAATCTCCTCCCCCTATTCTCTATTCTATGAGGGCTCAGGTCAGTGAAAGGAAATCTCCGCCCCCTACTCTCTATTCTATGAGGGCTCAGGTTGGTGAAAGGAAATCTCCTCCCCCTACTCTCTATTCAATGCAGGTCCTATTCAGCCCAGCCCTGACCCATCAGACTGCTGGAGCCAAGGCCCTTTCCAGCCCCCTGTCACTCACAAACCAGACATGGAATACACAGACCTAGCAGAGGCATGCTGGATAGTTAGGCAAAAAATACCTACTTTCTAAAAGTGGTATTTTCAAACACAGAATGTAGAAATCACCCACACTAAAAGATGTATTTTAACATTCTGAGTTCAGGCATACTAAACTTTATTTTCCTATCTTGTTCCTAGGGTCAGTTAGGATTATAAGATGTTATAATCAAACTGCCCATTCTGGCCTATGGGAACAGATAGCCTTGCAATAGTGAAAAACGAAATTGGCTGTAATTCACTATCAGGACACGCCACACACATCAGGGCATGTCCTATCTTTT
This sequence comes from Calotriton arnoldi, assembly GCA_963921515.1. Taxonomy (NCBI): domain Eukaryota; kingdom Metazoa; phylum Chordata; class Amphibia; order Caudata; family Salamandridae; genus Calotriton; species Calotriton arnoldi. The sequence continues at coordinate 37,359 of CAWUFW010016946.1, read as the reverse complement.
ACATACAATGCACCCTGCCCACAGGGATACCTTGGGCCTACCTTAGGGGTGACTAATATGTAGAAAAGGAAAGGTTTAGGGACTGGCAAGTGGGTGCACTTGCCAGGTCGACATGGCAGTCCCAGACTGCACACAGGCTCTGCAATGGCAGGCCTGAGCCACAGTTTACAAGCTGCTTCTGTGGGTGGCACAACCAGTGCTGCACGCCCACCAGCAGCATTTGATCTACAGGCCCTGGGCACACATGGTGCACTGTACTAGGGTCTGACAAGTAAATCAAATAAGCCAATCATAGAGTCACTAATCCATTACACAATTTACAATAGGGAGCACTTGCACTTTGGCACTGAATAGCAGTGGCAAAGTGCCCAAAGCATCTAGACCAGCAAAAACATAGTAAAAACACAGGAGGCAACAGCAAAAAAATGGAAGGGAGACCCACGCCAATGGTGCCAGGTCTAACAGAGGAGTTGTAAAAAAATCATATTTTTTACCACAGTTTTTTCATTTTTTTAAGTGGTAGTTGATTTTTCCTATTTTTTGTGGCTTCAACCTATTTGCAGTTTGTGGTCAAAAGAGATGTAAAATTAATGGGTGAACCCCGAATGTTACATATTTCTGAAAAGTAGACAAAATTCAGCATTTAGCAAGGAGTCATTTGTGTAGATCGCTCATTGTTTTTCTCAAAGTAACTAACTGTTGAAAAAAGAAAAAGCAGAAGTAGCTGACAACACTTTCATCTGCAATTCTTACCCTGATAACCAATTTACAATATAGCATAATGTTTGTCAGACCCTTCAGGTCATATTGATGTATACTGTTAGTGGGTTATCCAAAACATGTGATACCCAGAGCCATCTGAGATTCAGCTTAAAATGATTTACAATGATTATCAATCATGCATCAACTCATATGGCAAAGCATAATAAATGAACAATGACTATGAAGGAAACCTAAAAATGATTGAAATGTGCCCAAGGTACTGCATTTAGGAATGATTGTAATTTGTGCAACTCTAACTTTGGAGTTACCCATACTTTCATGTGATTCATAGGGCATTTTGCAAAATATGCTCTTTCTTGCAAATTAGCTTACATTGGGAAGCCAAAAATGGAGGGAAAATCAGTTGATAAAAATAGATCGACTACTATTTGTGTTTCCATATTTCTCAAGATAAAAAGAGCACCCAACTTGTGTGACTGGGCCTATCAACCTCATCAGGAAAGGCCCCAAAACACAACATGGAGACATCAGGGTTTATTTGGGCCCAGGCTCGGCTGGCAACCTACAAAACCCAGATAATTAGACACCCAGGGGAGTCCAGGGTGGTGTGACTTGTATGTACCCCACTACGTTTTCTTATCCAGAATACCATGCAATGACAGTCTGGCTAAAATCACACATTTTCCTCACATTTCTGTGAGAGAAAGTTACGGACTCTGTGGGATCCACAAACTTTCTACAATGCAGATTTCCCACAATTCTCTCAATTAAAATGGTACTCAACTTGTTTGACTGGGCCTATAGCCCACACTATAAAAGTTCCCAAAACCTAATGTGGCGGCATCAAGATTTCACCTTAGAACGTGACCTATTCTGTCTGTGTTGGTAGCTGTGGCATTTGGGCCCAAGCTCTGCCAGCACTCAGAGAAACCTACCAATCCCAGACACTTCTGAATAATGACATTCAGGGGAGTCCTAGTCACTGTTCCCAATAAGGTGCGCGCGCGCGCGCGCACCTCTCTTCCCGTGAGCGCGCACTCCCGTGAGTGGAGCGCGCACACACGCAGGACATCCAGCGAGAGAGTTCGCGCCGCCGCTTTAAAAGCGAGCGGCGCGAAAACAGGCACTTCCTGCGGTTTTGCCAGCGTGAGCCAGGAGTGCAGGTAAGGCTGGCTTGGGGCTTGAGGCACTTGCTGTATTTTGCGGTGGGGGCAGATTGTGGGCTTTGTTTAGCATTCATGCTAATCACAGCTCCTTCACGAGCTGTGATTAACATGAATACTTAAACAAAGCCCACCATTTCCCCGCATCGCGTTTACTAACAAAGAGTAGAGCAAGTTTAAAAACACAGCGTGTTTTTAAACTTGCTCTACCCTTTGTTAGTAAAGCGCGGTGCGGGAAGATGGTGGCTTTTGTTTAGTATTCATGTTAATCACAGCTCGTGAAGGAGCTGTGATTAACATGAATACTTAAACAAAAGCCCACAATCTCTCTCGCAGTCGCTGTATTAACAAAGAGTAGAGCAAGTTTAAAACACAGCGTGTACTTTCTGAAAGTACTCACTGTGTTTTTAAACTTGCTCTACTCTTTGTTAGTAGAGCCATAGCTGCCAAGGTTTCAGGTTGCCTATGTGACATTTTCATAATTTCAGTGAAATTATGAGTGACATTCAATGACTATGAGTGACACATTCTCAGGAGCAAAATCGAGCAATGAAGACGAAGGAAACATCAGAAATTGCACCCATTTGAATGTAGATTGTGAATCTTTAAACCTAGCTTTGAAGGAACAGCATGTTTTTTCATAGCTGCCAAGGTTTCAGATAGCTAGGTGTGACATTTTCATAATTTCAGTGCAATTATGAGTGACATTTCAAGGAATATGAGTGACACTTTCTCGTGCGCAAAATCGAGTATCAAAGACTAGGGAAACATGTAAATATATGAAATTACACGTATTTGAGCAATAAAAGCTCTAAGATCTTGCCCCAAAAATAAATTGTCCTGCACAGAATCTGGAAACCTCCGTGAGTCACGGTCTGTCTCTCCACTTAGCAATATTGTGTGATCCTTGTCAAATCACCCGATCTTCATGTACTCAGCTCCGTTACCCACAAAATAGGATTGCTTGGAAACAGGTGCCTGCCCGTATTAGATGCTGTGTAAAAACAAACACCCACCCTCGCTTAGGGATTATTATTTCTGAAACGCTCATCTTTCTAGAGCCGCTTCTGGGGTACTGTATGCTTGAAATTGTTTCAAAGGGGCTACAGGGGAAACATGTTTTCTAAGAGTGACTATCTCACCAGATACCAAGATGTGTTTTCCGTGAGCTATTTCAGGTCTGACCGGTTTTTACCTCAGTCCAAAAGAGTATAAAAAATAGCACAGGGTAGAAGAACTTCAGCTATTAATACGACTGGCACTGCAGCAGCTGATCGCGTGCTGCCACTAAAAAGCAAATTTAATTAACACACTCGGCCGCACTCAGTTGTGAGGCCGCAAGCCACAGCAATTGGTCCAGTCCAGGCCGCTGCAAAGTCACTCCCTTCCTCAGCAATTCGCGGCGGGGTGACGGTCACGGAGTGCAGTGTACCTTCCATCGCCAGTGAGAGAGGCCCCAACACAACATCATCCATGACAGTGAGTTACAACACTCACAAACGACAGTCAGGTCTCGTGAGCACTGCAGCCTCCCACTCCAACTGCAGGCAGCGCTGCCAAATTTAACACATCTCTGACGCACTGTGTACTGTCACATGGGGAGGGTGTTCTACTTACTTGTTGTTGACTCTACTGTCTACTTGACTCGGACCCCAGGCTTGTTCCGTTGGTCGGCTCGGCAATTTCAGCCGGAAGCGTGATTGGCACGTCGCCGGACGGTGACTTGCACTGCAACAAGGCTGCTGGGTGCTCATGCCACAAGTGAGCTACCCCCACGGCAATCTGCCTTATACTTCGGTCCAGGCTGCTGCTGTCCTCACGGAGACCTGGACCTGACAGTGACGGTCAGTCATGGCTCCGCACCCGTCACTGCACAATTCTCTCTGCGGCCAGCTCGGAAATTTTAAGTGAATGCTGCGGCGGCCTTGATTATAATGGCCTACAACACAGTGTGGCCGGGCCATCATGTGCGAGCAACAGCGCTGCCTGCCCCATAATTATTTACGGCCGCCTTGGCGCCTTTCTGAACAATAAACTCCCCGCTCTCGGAGCCAGCAGGATGTGACATACCCCTGCGGAGCCCTAGCTATTCATTGGGCAACGGACTTGACGTCAGGCAGGCTGACTCAGAGCCGCGCGGCACCGTGGCCGCAGGTGATATATTGTAGCAGAGAGCCTGGGACTGGCAGGCCATAGCTTAGATGGGATCACTGCCTCAAGAACACGGAAGCAGCGCGCCGGCACAGGCAGACCACAGGCAGTGCCTGCAGCCAGCTGCCACACTCACGCTTGCAGCCATCATGTACACCTGAGACTGCCACTATGCATTATGCGTGACAACGCATTTCAGTGCGGTGATGCGGAGCACCACACTGAAATGCTTTAGTGTCACGTCTGATGCGTGATACTTGGCAGGACTGTTTTTTTATTTCAGAGCAGGGTCAGGATTTTCTACATCTGTTTCAATGTCTAGTGCATTCACAGTTAAGCATTACTCTACCTGTTTGGACCAGATTAATTAGGGAGAATTGTACACTACCTCACAGCTTATTTTGCCCCATGCATGCTGTATTTCTTCTAGTGTTCAACTTTTTTTATATCTGCATACCAGAACAACCTCGGATCTCAGTCGACCAGATCTCACTTTCTAATAACTATAAGTAGGTAATTACAGCTCCTTTAGGCCCTGTAACGGGAAGCGATGGTGCTAACTGGGAATACATGTTCTGATCCTTTAGGAGAATCTCCGTCATCGACTGCTTTGTTTAAACCAGAATCCCATTTTAGCACAAGCTGTAATAAAACAATGCAGGATCGACAATTTTAATCTCGAATGTCTCTTTATTTAGGCAGAATTTACAAGTGATGTTGCGCACTGCATTATAGCGCTAAATTTTGGCACTTAATCTAAAAAAGTGATCAGAAATCAAACATGGAATACGTACCTCCTCTCATCGTGACTGGACACAGCCCCCAGCAAACACCACCCCCACACACAAGCATGGGAAGGCAGCACGTGCCGAGGAGGACACTCCTTTTCCTTTAATTTAATTCCGGCAGCAGCAATTCTAGGTGGCCCAGGCTGGCTGCAACAGGAATTTGAAATTGAAAATATCCTGCCTGCGCCGACTGGAGCCTTTCAGTCCCTGTCTGTCCACACGACGCACCTGCTGAACTTCTTCCTTTAGCTGCGTTGTGCTTGCAGGCCACATGGCTGCACGCATGTGTGCACTACTACTGACCTTTTGGTGCCGGGGAGGTAGCCAGGTCAGCCTGCGCTACGCAACACCAACAAAAGACAGTCCAATAGCCAGCCCGGTCCCAGCAAAGCATAACAGCACTCGCATTGACTGCTGTGCGCCGCCTACAACCTCACAAAATATTCGACTCTACAAAGCATTATAACAGGTAATACACTCAGCTTTTTAGTAAGCTGATTTGCGTGACAATCTTTTTACATGCGGTAATGTGACTTAAAATGTGTTAGTGTAACGCAAGATGTGTGACACTTGGCAGGGCTGTAAGCGCGGCTGCGACAGAATAGGGCCTTTTGTTTAAGTATTCATGTTAATCACAGCCCCTTCACGAGCTATGATTAACATGAATACTTAAACAAAAGCCCACATGCCTTTGTAAATCTTTACTACTCACCTTTTTAATTTTGCGATATTCTTGTAAAATTTGATCATGGATCGTCTGGAAAAAAATGTAAAAGCTTTTTCAGCATAAACATGATAGGGCCACATTCTTTGATATCTATGCTTATGGAAATGCGCCACATTGGTGCAAATCTGCCTTAAGCCCCTTAACGTGGGTTGTATGTGTGGAAATGCAACCGTCTTTTCAGTTATTTTAAGCAAAAGTTTGGAGTGATATTTGGCGCTGCGCACAAGGGCAGTCTGGTTCCTGGCGCACATAGCCATGGCTGCAGCGCACAGAGACCCTACACTGCCGCACACAGAGGAAAAAAATTAGAGGGAACATTGGTCCTAGTGCAGGGTGGCTTGTGTGGATCTCGCTATGCTTTCTTACCCAGAATGCACCACAAATGTCAAACTCTGGCTAAAATCATTCATTTCTCCACATTTCTGTGAGCAAAAGTTCCAGAATCTTGGGGGATCCACATTTTCTGACAACCCAGCTTTCCTACTCTTCTCCGGATAACAACAGTACAACACTTGTGTGGCTGGATCTATTGCCAGCACAGGAACCAGTAAAAACTTAGTCTATGTGAAGTCAGGGTGGAGTCAATACAGTCTTCACTTGGTTATTGTTTTAGTCTGGACCAATGACGCAAATTAGATCCATCCATAGAAGGAAAATAGCATCTGAATTAGTAGAAGTGTGTGTAAGCAAGGTGTTAAAATGTGGCCTATTTGATGGAAGTGCCCAAATTGTCTGTCACATCAATATAGAAAAAATAGGCTTTTATGAGCCATACTTTGATGTTTGCAGGGCATTTGGGGTAAAACAGTGTGCTGGGATCCACACATCACATCAGCCTGGATTCCCCTGGGTCTCTAGGTTTTAAAAATGCCCGGGGTTGGTAGGGTTCCCTGGATGCCGGCTGACCAGGAGCACATAAAGCACAGCCATTCACCATAGCAAGTGAGAGGAAATTGGGATTTACCCCTGTCTACTCACCTGACTTACCAAGTCCTGCAGGAGAGAAGATATTCCACCCAATCTCTGTCCATCAACCCCCAACACTCGGCAAGTTCAACGAGTATTGATTGTGTACATTCATAGGGATGGAAAGAGAGAGGAAAATACTCAGAAGGGGAGACTCCTTTCATCTACTCTAAGGTGATTGTGTTGTTAGGCCCCATCTGCGTCATTCCATGCGACAAGCATGCCCTCAGTCAAGTAAAAGGATTTTCTCTGGTGCGACCTTAAGGGTCCACCTATAATACACACAAGGGATTTAAGAAACCGTCATCAATTAATTTTGTTGTGTAATGATTACTGCCATATCAGCTTTTCTCAATCACCAACAAGGTATTATTGTACAGGATTCTCCCTAAAAGGGAAACCAATGGCTGTGGAAGTAGGTAAGGACAGTATTTTCAATTGCCTTCTAATAAGGACATTATCCAGAGTTTCGTCTGAGTCTAAAGATAATGGGATAAGCCACCTCACTTTATTACTCCATATCTGAGGCAGCATAATGATCCATGTCACAATACATCTTGTGATATTTTCCTCCAACAAAAAATAAATAAAGTCTTCAGTAAATGACTAAATGACCACAGTGTTAGTTTGGCAAACAAAAAACAGTCTCAAATAAGTGGTCGGTAGAAAGCAGGAAAAACAAGTCTTGAACTCTGAGTAAGCCTTATGTAAATGAGGTGCAGTGCACTGACCTGAAAAGCGCTGGAGACCTTCTCTACTGTCTCAAGAACAACTCCATCTGGTATGAGGAATTCTAGGCACAAGGAGCTGGTTGACCCTTTAGAGGTGGTCTTGCCCGATGCCAGGCCATTATTATTAATATTATGTTTTAATAATCATTGGCTGTAGTGGGCTCACCCCCTCCCCGGAATGGCAGATTGAGGGTAAACTCCCCAATCTGCCTGCTTCCCAGCAGAGGCAAAAAGACTGTTGGGCCATATGAGGAGGAGGTACGGCCTGAAGACTGGTTGAATGGCCCCCATACCTTTTTTTTAATAAAAATAAAATCTCTAGTGTTTTAGCGGGCTATTATCCACCCAGGTAAGGCAGATTGGTGGCAAGACCCAAACCTGCCTTCTGTGACGTGGTCCTATACAAGGGAGCTCTTGCTCCCGGTGGTGGGCTCCCCGGGACACAGTGTTTGAGCCAGTCCCAGGGGATAGGCTTTCCAGGTCCTTTACAGGCTCAGAGAGGGAAGCTCTGCACCCTCCTACTCTTTAAATTTAGATAGGCCCCAGGGATGGGTTCCCCGAGGCCTTTCAGGCTCTGGGAGTTGGGCCGCACACCCCCTCCCATTTATTTTGAAATCGGTCGCAGGAGATGGGGTCTCCGGGGCTTCACTGACGCTTGAGGTGGAGGGCCATGTGCCCCTTCCCCTATTTTTTCAAATTCACCCCATCCCCCAGGGCCAGAATTAACTCAGAGAAGGGGGCTCTACTCACACCCTCTCCCCAAATGAAGTATAAAACGCCAGCGGGTGTTTTTTTTTTTTTTTTTTTTTTAAACAGCTACAATCTCACTCAAGTCCTGCTTATTTTTTTTCTTTTAATTTTTTGGCCCCAGGGGCAGTCCCTTTGGGACCCCCCACAAGTCCTCAGAGGGCAGGGTATCCCTACCTTGCACCCTTATGTTTTTTGTTGTTGTTGTTGTTTTTTTATTAAACGCAGGACATGGAACTATGTCCCAGAGTCCTGCAATGGCTGCCTGCAACATTTTTCTTCATGTTACAATCAGGCAATCATAGCGCTCACTCTTGCAGAAACATGTCTTCTGTGGGAGCGAATTGGCCCAGGGGAAAAAAGCCCCCTGGGCCAATCAGAATGCTCTATTTTTAAAAATTGGGTTCAAGGGATTATCATGAGAGTACATCAAACCCAACCGTCTAGATTTACAAATATTTTTGATCCAGAATGTTTAAAAAAATCTACTGAACAGATTTACACCAAATTACAACAAGCATTGGCATAGCCAATAGGTCTCGCCTTTGGGACCTTATAAGTGTTTAGCCATGCAACACTTGATGTTGTTGCACCAAGGATATTGTGCTGGATAACTAAACACTTATAAGGTCCCAAAGGCGAGACCTATTGGCTATGCCAATGCTTGTCTTTCGGTGCTGCAGGACAGTGAAGTTGTTTTCTAGCTTGCTTCCCCTACAAACATCCGCCCCCTGTGCCCGATCCGTGTCGCTCTCTTATTCCCACCTCTCGCTTTTCTTTTTTCTAAATGCTTTTTTCTTCCCCAGCCTCAAGCTCCATATTAGCTACCTTGCTCCCGCCCACTCCCCATTGCTTGTGCCCCCACCCGCTCCACCGCTGCTGCCCCACCGCTCACGGTCTTTTAAAAAAAAGTTTATTTTTTTGGAGAGCCCGGCAGCTATGTAACAGGAGATAGGAATAGGCGCAGAGAGACTGACACGCTTAACCAAACTAGAGCCCTTTTTGACCTGGAATATTAAGGGATTAAATTGTCCAACAAAACACCATAAGATTTGTCGAGCAGCACTTCTTTAGGAATCCCCTAATATATTTTTCCTACAAGAGACCCATTACTGACATAACGATGCTGGTGCATAGGTCATTCCCAACTCAGTGTCATTCATCAGCAAATCAAAAGGTCTGAGAAATGCTGGTCACGGTGCATAAAGATTTGTCCTTGGAAAAGAGAGCGGTGCCAAAAGTCAATGAAGAAGAACAATATGTGATAATTAAGAGGGTGATTGAAGGGTGTTGATTTAACCCTAATCACATAATATGCACCATATTCAAATCAAAAGAATTATTGATCATCTCAGCAGAGAAGGTTAGGGAAATACAAGAAGGAAAATTATGATGGTGGTGTTTCGTAAATGTAGTCCAATCTCCTTCCATAGACAGACACTCCCATGATAAATAAGGTAGTGGAGGGATGTGAATGTGTCTGCCAAGGGCTTTCTCTGAATTGGGAGTCTTTGATGTTTAGAGAAATGTTTGCTCATTTGAGAAAGAATTTACTTTTCATTTCCTGCACACAGAACATGTTTGAGGACTGACGTAATACTAAGTCCGGACAACATGATCAAATGAACAGACAGAATGAAGCAGGTCTCGTCATAACTTCTGATCATGTCCCAGTCCTGCATAACTGTCGTTTGCATGAGGTTTGCAAATAAGGGGCAATTAGAGTTTTGATATTAATCTCCTAAAAGACAGAATGTATTAACATGAACTGTAGGAACAAATTGATGAATATTTTTTCAGAGTTCATGACACACTAGAGTTCAGGACGGAAACACTATGGGACATCTTCAAGGTGGTTTGGGAGGAAAATGTATCAACAGCCATGGCTGAACAAAGGCGTAACTTGACCCTGACAAGATTTAAACTAGATAGTTATCGAAAAACTGCAGAGACAAAGATACAATTCCCCTGAAGGCAGTGGTTCTTAACCTTTGACTTATGTGCACCCCCACTCAATCATTACTGGAATCCGGGGACCCACACTCAATCAGTATTGAAATTCGTGGACCCCCCCAGTGAGTCATTATTGGAATCTGGGAACCCCAGGCTAAGCAATTTCCATTATTTGAACAACAAAACAATGCAGAAAAATACATAAGCAAGCATTCATGAAACAAATACACAAATTATGAAATATTTTATTTAATTCACAAACAAATATAAAAAAATCTAATCAAAATTTGTATTTTAATGGGAAGGTTGTGCATTTGCTTTTTTATTTATATATACTTTATTAATCAGTTAATACCATTTAATTTATTTTCAAAGCAGTTGCGAACCCCTGAGTAGTCATCGCAGACCCCCAAGGATCCCCGGTCCACAGGTTAAGAATCACTCCGTTAAGGCATTAAGGATGTTATAACATTGGGGTGTAAGATGAGTGTGCTACTCATAGCTCAATCTAAGAAGGCATTTCTCAGACTCAAATAATGCCTTTATGAGAAGGCCACAAAAACTGACAAACTACTAGACTCCAGATTACTAATATCCATGGAAGGATCTAGAATCTAGTTTGCAACTTTTTTTTGAAGACCTGCAGCTGCCCACATGGACACAACATGATTGAGATGTTCTAGAAGAAGCAGAGGTGGAGAAAGAGACCTCTAGACTACCGTTAAACAAAGGCCCAGGCCTTTATTGCCTCGCCACCGTGTTTTATAAGCACATCTGCTCAATTCTGGCCCCTCATTTGACTAAGGTCTTTAACTTCTTTCAAGGCACGGGAGCTATCACACCTTCTATAGGTAAATGCAAACATAACCCTAATTCACAAAACAGGCATCCCCAAAACATTTCCTACAAATAGGCAAACACTGTAATAGACAGACACTTTTCGACCCTTTGTAATACCACTCCAGCAAACTGTGTATAATTTTACTTAATACTTCAATCAAATAAATCTGAGGACACGAAAAAGTTCCAAATTTGTTCCTTCTGCTTTATTTAAAGATAAGGCCAGCATGTGTTTCACGATACATATCGCTTCTTCAGGGCCACAAATATCCATATCAAATTCTTTATCCTATTAATCCTTAGGTCTATTTTGAATGTTGCGTTTGTACTCCGAGGCTGTGTTACTTATAGTCCCAACAGAGTAATGGCATAGTGGCTCATTCCATCAGTGTACATGTTGGAAGTAGGCACTATGTCTATTAGTCTGAAGAATCTGATATGCATATTTATGGCCCTGAAAAAGCAATATGCATTGCGAAACACGTGTTGGCCTGATCTTAAATAAAGTACAAGGAACCAATTTGGAATTGTTTAGTTCCCTCAGCTTTTTTTGACTGAAGTGTTAAGTAACCCTGAAGAATGATGTTCCTCATATAAATCCATATCATTGCCTAATGTTGAAGTAAAAATACCGGCAAACATTCTGACAAACCAATTTGAACCCCTAATGCCCTAGTGGTGGGAAGAGTGTAAATCTGGGTTCATAAGTAACAGACAAACCTTTTATCATATTAGAATGGTGCTAAATCTGTTTCTGGGAGAAGAAATATCTATGATAAGACCCCAAAAAGGCATTGAACCTTCTTCAGATAAATTGTGCACAAAACAGGAAAAGGTACCGAAATATAAAAATACCTAGGTCCAGTTACTCATGTCCCATGGCAAGAGTGTTGATAAATGAAGAAAGATCAAGAGCTTTTCCTCTCTTAAAACGAGCGTCCCCTATCACACCTTCATTATGCTTTAACATGGAACCCCCAGCTCAAAAAACTTAGGCAAGCACAGGAGATAGAGGGGATATCTTTTGGAGGTATCTCCCAAAAATACCTCTGTTTGCAGATGATCTTTGTATCACTATTATAACTCCGCGGAAGTCCATCTCAAAGATCTTACTAGTACTGGAAGAATATGAGGCTATATCAAGCTTTAAGGTAAATTTGGAAAATTCTGAAATAATGGACATCTATGTAAAACCTGGCTCTAAAGAACATGTAGAAACAGTCTAGTCTTTCCAGTTGGCTTAATTGAAAAGAAAATATTTAGGGATCTTTATTACCCCCAAAAATCATAGTCTGTATAAAGCAAACTATCCCCCAATGCGCACAGATATTGAAAAGGCCTAATGAGGTAGCAGCAAATATTGAAATCCTGGCTAGGTGGAATGGCAGCACTCAAAATTAATATATTACCTAGACTATTCTATTTTTTGCAAGCACTTCCAGTAGCTATTCCTAAACCAGAAGGTATAAAACTGCAACAAACCTGTGACTCATTTATATGGTAGGAGGGAATCCAACGATTTTCAAAAAATCGGAAGGCCTAATAACATTATTATACACTGTGCTGTGTACAGTACACGATCTACTTCCATGGGCCTTTGTAAGCAGTGGTACAAATGCAGGGGTTTGAAATGGCACAAGAACGATGGCAAAAATCTATGGTTAGAAATTTCTTATTTAATCCACAGTGCACACAACTTTGAAATACAATACAAAATAATATCAAATTGGAATACAACCCCATTTAAATTAAACCAGGTGTATCCCAATATTAAGGGCCAATTGTGCCAGCAGTGACATTTGAAAAGACCCTCTTAGCAATGGCTGGTGCCAGAACCTGGGCTGCCAGCAATGACCCACCAGCGAATTCTTGACATCAACGCCCGCCCTGCTAACAATGTCCCCTGCAGTACTGACAGCCAGGCCCTACCAGCAATACCGTGGGCAGTCTCTAAAGGGGATTTTTAGTGGAGGCACACAGGGGATCACAGATAAAACTGTCAGGGCGATCCTACAAGGGACAATCATGAAGATGTGTGCATGTGAGTTTTATAACTAAACTTTTATGCAAATTGAATTGAACAGTACTATGGTCTGTGTGGAAGGGGCACAGTGTTCGAAGTGTCTCAATCACTGCCATTCTCCTCTTCACACCACTCTCATCTGCAGTCTCTTTGTTCGACATTTACGTTTACACTCTTTTTCTCCTCATATCTTTCTGAAGCACTCAATTTGCATATCGCACACCTCACTGCTTTCCTCTTCAGCTCCCTGTTTCATTTCTCTCTTGCACATGCTTCCTTTGAAGTGCTTCGCTTCACCAATCCCCTACACATAAAGCATCCACTCAACTCTACGCACTGCATTTTCTTTAACTTTTGCCCTGTCAATATTTTAACAGCTGTGAACCTCCTTCACACATTTTTGCATATAATCACAATTACAATTTGGCGCAACTGACCATTGCTCTGTGTGCTCTGCAAAGGGGGCAAGGTATGGATGGGCATGTATTCTCGAAACCCTTTATGACCACTGACAGGCACTGCGATAAATTTGTGCTGCATTCGCCCTGAACACCCCAACTCTCAGTCGTGGCCCACCCAACATCCTGAACTCACACAGTTACAAAGGGGCGACTCTTTTCATACTACGCACTATAAATGAGTAATCTGTTGCATGAAAAACAGCAGAAAAACATCATCGTGGAAAAAGCAAATACTCATAGGAAATAAAAGAGTAAGTAAAACATGAAATGTAAACGGGAGCAGTATCGCTGTTCCCAGGCTGAGGGCAGTGTCTGTTTTTGATGGCTGCAGATGTACCAGGTGGTGGAGCACACTGGGGGGACCAGGATATTTAAACGTTGGGACACTGGCCTGATCAGCCCCCACACCTACGTCACTGGCAACACCTTGCAAACCACTCTCTCGTGCCAGTGCCATGTCACCAATGCTATGTTAGCAATATCATACTTTGCCATCAATACTTCCCTAGAAAGCAATGCGGTACCTTTTTCACAAAGCGAGCAGAGCAACGTCCTTCCAGCATCCCCTGTAAAGCGAAGTGGCCGGAAGTGGCGAGTGAGAGCCGCCCCAGCACACCTTCAGTCTCAGCCACGCGCGGGCTCGGTGGCAGCAGAACACTTTTTTACTGAGGTGGCAAAAAACTTTTCATGTGCTTCCCGCCACCTCGCTGAAGCGAGGGTTGCCACACTCATGGAGCCTGCCCTCAGCTCCATGGTAATGGCTTGTGTGGATGTGTGCTCAGTACTGACGTAGTCCTCCAGCTGTCTGTTAGTGCTTGCTCTGACTACCCCCTGCACTCTAGTCTCCCCCAACACACGAAGACACTGGCCCCAAGTGTCACACACTTCTCTATAGGTGCATTGTGAGCAGACTGTTATTGTGGCTGTGTGGTGTGCTGTTTGTGGCAGGCACGTGGCCATCTGCTGTTATTGCTGAATTCCTGCCTGCGACCTGTGCAGTGAGGCATCACCCTCGCCGCCTTGCCCAGCGCCAGGCATTGCCGCTGCTTCTGACTAATTCACTTTGACTCCACTCTGCTGCCTAGAGCCGGTGCAGCGTCTATTCATAGCCCTGCAGTGCGCGGCCAAGGAGGCTGGGCGCGTGCTGCAGCCGAGAGCTCGTGGCTCCTTCATTTCTTCATTAGTCAAACACTGGAGGATTTGGTTTCCTTCCTTGCTTGTTTGCGTCACTGGGTGATCGAGTGGCAGGGTGCTTTCAAGTTAAGTAGTTCGGCTTGTCTTCAGAGTTTCCCCGGGTCCAGCCTATGCGTTCAGTCCGTGCAGAAAGAAGTGCAAGTGGTTCCCAGAAGCGGAGGTTCAGGGCGTCCTGTCCGGTCAAGCCGTACACGGTGGCCTGCTGATCAGGGCGCGCGCTCTGTCATGCTCGGCTCCTTCTTCGCGACAGCAGTGACTTTAAGGCCCGCAGAATATTAGACCATGTGCTCACACCTCACGTTTCCTCTTAAAAATACAAAGTATTTCTTTTATTTAGGAAGTGCGCGAGTGGGTTCAGACAGTTTCCAAAAGAACTGATTAAAGATGCCACCACACCGGGAATGGTGACGTCCAACTGAACACCTTTTTTATGCATCTCGTGAATAAGATAAGCACCTGTAGAAGAGTAGCTGCCTTTTACATGATGTATTTTTTTACCGAAGCATTGCAGAAGTCCTCACAGACAACGAGAAGGAAGCGCGAGTATCGTCCTGTCCGTGGCTATTATAACGAGCGAGACTCGCAGAGCGTTTCCCTTACGGGAGCGAGCCAAGGGCACCATCTGTTTGCAAGTTAATTATAAACAGATGGTTTCAAGCTCGCTCCCGCAAGGGAATCGCCAAACGTGCATGCATTGCCATTGAAAGCAATGCAACCCGTGCACTTTTATGGCCAAAAAAGCGAGTCGATTACAAGAGGTCCCCTCCTATGCAGCGCATGCGCGCCACATAGGTGAGACCTAAAAAGCATGCCTTCTGTACCAAAATTTAGCTTCTTGACAAATTTGGTATTATGTGGTTCAGCAATTTTTGCGGTAGTGCGGCCTAAAACAAGTCGATGGAAAATGCATGGGGAAATCTGGTTTTGGGCCCCCCCTTTTTTGCTCTGCCCCCACTTGATAGATCACCCTGAAACTTTCCAGGAAGGAGTTGAGGTGGACAACATTTTTTGGGGAAAGTTTTGTGAAGATTCTGCAACCATGCCAAAGTTATAAGCAAACCAAAAAACACTCTTACTATGAAAACATAGATGTAACTATGACTATCCAGTGCCAACCACCACTGGATTGTATATATATACCATGGTCAAGACCTTGTGTCGAAACGCGTTGGTGTTAGTGGTGTGAATAAACTCTTGACAACTACGATACCCTGGAGTGCGGCATCTTTTTGTTTAATGAGAATTACTATGGGCCTGATTCCACCCGTTGTTGCCTGCACCGGCTGTGAGCGCGTTGTGAGCTGGAATTGCTTTTGTTTGAGATATATATATATATATGCCTCCACACATAGTCGATTTACCAACTTGTGATACAGTGGCACAGAGCAAGCTCCGATAACAGCAGTAGATGGTACATGAAACAAAATATTTATTGTATGCTTCTCAACAGATCACATACAAATAGGTACAAAATACAAAAGCGAAAATCATCACGGCCGACGGGTTTCTGCTTGACGCCTTCTATCAGGCCTATGCGGTCGCCAGTAGGTAGTTATAGTTAGGACCATAGGAAAGGCGTTTTTTGTTTTGCTAATAACTTTGGTGCCATTTGATGAATCTTCACAAAATTTTCAAAACTAGTTTGCCACTCACTTCAGCTGCTGTCTGGAAAGTGTTGGGTGATTCATCAAATGTGGGGGCCGAGAAAAAGGGGGGTGTCCCAAAACGAGTTTTCCCCATACAATTTCCCATAGCAATTTTAAACACGACTACAGATTGAACCGCTGAACGGAATTACACCAAAGTTGGCAGAAAGCTAGATCTCGTAATTTGGTGTAAATCTGTTCCGCAGTTTTGGAGTTATTGAAGAAAAAAAAATTATGTATAGCTAGAGATGTGGATTCAGTGGATCCACGCGCCAATAGCAATGCCGTGATTGGCTGCCCGCAACCTGATAGAAAGGTTGCTGCTGCCATTTTCTCAATTGGAACATGGTTCCCGGGGAGGGAATATACAATGAAAATAGGAAATAAGGGGACAGGATAGAGGTATCCTGACCCCATGGGACTGATGGAGGGGTCTGACAGGGACCCTTCATGGGCAACACATTTTCCAAAAAGTTCTTTTTTTGGGCGCTTGAAGATCCGCTGATCCACCGCAGTGCTCAGAGTGGCCCCCCCTGAATCCACTACGGATCTGCAGATCCAGATTGCAATTTGTAAAAAAATACACCCACTTACAGACCCACTCACACATTCACTCACACACCCACTTACACACCCACACAACTACTCACACACCTACTCACACATCCATACAGCCACTCATACAACCACTCAGAGACCCAGAACACCACTCACACACCGATACAGCCACTCACACACCCACTCAGAGAACCAGAAAACCACTCACACACCCATTCACAGACCCACAAGGGCATTCACACACTCACATTCATACTTGTGTAACCACTCACACACCCACTCACTAACCCACTCACAGACTTACACAGCCAGTCACACACGCACTCACACACCCACTTACACACCCACACAAACACTGCTCATGTCCACTGGGAGCAGGCTTTTCATCTGTTTCCTTGCATGCACTGAATTACTCCTGTCCGCAGGGAGCAGCATTTTTAGTTGCTCCCTGTGGATGGGATCAATGCCCACTCCCGCTGAATGTGGAGAGCCCTCTAGGGTCTTGGCGCTCACCCGCGGCCCGCAACAAAAGTGTGGTGGGTGCCCTGGGTGGGCATCAATTTACCCATCCTTATTAGCCAGGCCTTGGGGGATGGAATCCCCTGGCTGAATTTTGGCCCAGAAAGGGGTGCCATGTGGCCCGTTTTGAGATGCAGCCCTGGCCCTGGGGATGGGGTCCCCAAGGCCAAATTGTGTCCTGTTGAGGCCCAGTGCCCCCTCCCTCTATAAGATGCATTGGGCCCCAGGTTACTGGTGCTAAACTTGACCCACAGAGGGGATCCGCATGCCCTCCTCCCCTTAAATATGTTGCCAGGCCCTGGGGATGGGGTCCCCGGGGCTAAAATCGACCCGGGATAGGGAAGTCATGTGAACCCCTCCCCCTTAAATATGTTGCAGGGCCCCGGGAGATGGGGTCCCCTGGCCCAAAAGCAGCCTGGGGAGGGGGCCATGTGTACCCCACTCCTTAATTTTAATTAGTGGCCCTGGGGGTCCCCAGGGCCATAATAGGTACAGAAATGGGGGCCACACAGCCCCCCTACTCTTTAATAAAAAGGCCCTGTGGCCAACCCTCTTTGGCCGTGTGCGGTTGGCTGCCTTCTGGGGGGTTGGCCACAGGGCTAAGGCCACAGGCCATGCCTTGTGGCCTACCCCCCACTGCTCATGGTTGTGCACAGCTTGGATTTGGCTGCATGTGGCGGGTCAGTCATAGGGCCTGCCAACAGGTCAGGCCTTGTGGACAACTCCCACTGTGCACAGACAAAGTCCGTGCCCAGCGTGGGGTTGGCTGCATGCGGGTGATTGAGATCATTGATAGTATCACTGTGCAAGGTGGGGCGTGAGTTATAATTACATTAAGACACAAGTTATAGTTACTTGAGATAACTCTAACTATAACTGGTGAATTTCAGTGGTTTTTAGAGTTTTTGGAACATTTTACCTAACTATAACGTTATATATATATATATATATATATATATATATATATAGGCTATCCTGTTTTAGGTTTAAACCTATAATAACTGATAAAACTCCACCGAAAGGAAACTAGCCCTCACCAGTGTAAACATATAAACACTGAAAAAACACCTTTGCAACCACAAACTAAATGCCAGTCCAAGAAAGGAAACGGAGAGTGAAAGAGTCATTTTTATTTCTTCCTGAAGAGGCCAATACTATGTAACTTTTTTATACAAGGCAGCCACAAGAAAGACTGGGCTAACATCATTCTGCTTGAGTTTTGCTGTGTAGGGATGTCACTAAAATATTGTTTATTCTTCCTTTTGCTTTTTTCAGTTTTGTGGTCTTTAGTCTAAAGATTCAGGGTTTAGAAGCATGTTTTAGGTCTTATTTAACTATTTTATAAACTGTAGAGAATCAGGAAATATCAAAATCATATTTGATATTTTGGCTACGTTTGATTCTTTCACTGATAGGTAAAATGGCTGGTTTCATAAGAATCTTTCCCAAAATGTACCATCACATTTACCCACAGACAGAGAATGGGTTAAACCCTTTGATACATCAGTCCCCTTTTCTAGTGTGTCGGTATTGATAGTAGGTGAATTGCCAAACACCTTTGGCTTTAAACATTCAATGGAAGGTGTAGTGACAGGTATATGTGAAAAGAGTGCTGTCACCAAGCATCTGAGATAGTGGTGGAAACAAGACACCAGATGTTTGGCAAACATGGAACGCAGTGCCACTTGGAATGCTGCTGCAAAAAGTTCTTACAAAGGTCAACAAAGATTGCAGTGATATTGTTTGTATTTACAGTAATTCAGCTATGTATATGAAAAAGTTGTGTGATGACCTGTCAAAATCGATACCTGAGCTGAAGTGCTTCCCTGTAAGAGATCCTTGCCACTTGCTAGATAGTATGCTGAAAGCATCTCTACAATCTTCTGAGTTAATGAAGAATGCTATTGACTTTGTAGTTCATTCTGGTGCACTGTTTCGTTATGCACAGGAACTAAAATGCAAATATTTCTCATTTTGTGCTTTGTGTGGCATCAAAGAAAGAGTCATCCCAACTGTGTCATTTAGCCAGTGGTTCTCAGTCCTAGAGGCTGTGAATGCTATAGTATCAATGTGGTGACCGTTTACAGAATTTTTGCTTAGTGATGATGCCAAAGGCAAGAAATGTGAGGATCTTTGGTTGCATAATGATAGTGATGTGAAAAAAGTACACTCTACTGCATTCTTAGATTTTTACAGGAGAACATGTCTGCTGTAGTGGACATAATAAAAAAACTAGGGTCTGAAATCACCCTTGTCTACCAAGCTTCAGGGTAATTGGTGTAGATGTGAAATATCTCCATGAGAGTAGGCTTGACAACACTTTTAGTGACTTTGTCACTGTAACATGTTTCATGTTAGAATTCTTGCCACTTGGTAAGCAAAGAAATGTTGAGGAGCAATTCAGGAAATTTTATTGTACAGTGAATGAGAAATGGCTTGCAATGATGCATAGAAATGTCCCTTCAACAACCAAGGCAAATACGCCGCGAGCATTAGTGCGGCCCCCATGGAAAGTCATGATGAATTTGTGAAGATCGCCAAAAAAAAATACAAATATATATATATATATATACACACACCCACATTCCTTTTCACTTAGACACTCACACACCCACTCATAGAGACTCAGACACCCACTCACGGACCTACACAGATACTTACACACTCAGTGAAAAACATACTCAGAGACTCATTCACCCACTAACAGACCCACTTAGAGGTGCATGCACCCACTGAGAGACACACTCATATACTTCAAAACCCACTCACAGCACCACTCAAGCACTGATGTAATGAATCACAGACCCACTCACACACCCACTGAGACACTCATGCACCCACGCACAGACTGACTCAGACACTTATACAGCAAGCTACAGATCCACTCACACATTCACACATTGAGTCACAGACCCAATCTAAGACTCATGGGTCCACTCACAGACCCAGTGAGAGACTCAGACATCCACTGAGAGACCCATTCAGGCACTCATGCACCCACTCATAGACCCAGTCATACACTCACACACCAACTCACAGGCCCACTCAGATACTTATGCACCCAGTAAGACACCTTGAGAGACTCACACAGCCACTCACAGACCCACTCTGACTCTCATACACCCACTCATACACTCATGCATCCGATCACAAACCCACTCAGATACTTGCACACACACTCACACACATTGAGACACTCACACACTCACTCACACACCCAATGAAACACTCATACAATCAGTCACACTCACTCTAAAAGGTTACAGGTTACAGTTAGGAAATTAAATGTAAAAACCTTAGAAATTCACTTAAAAAGTCAAAGGTTACAGGGACGTTATAGTTAGGAAATAGAATTTAAAAACCTTAGAAATGCACTTAAAAAACAAAGGTTACAGGGACGTTATAGTTACGAAATAGAATTGAAACCCCATAGATATTCACTGAAAAACCCAAAGGTTACAGGGACGTTACAGTTAGGAAATAGAAATAGGAAAAATTCACTGAAAGGGGAGTGGCTTGGCTCCAGCCAAGATGGCCACAAAATAGTCGAGCTCTGGTTAACCCGACACTCCAGACCCACCAGCCATCCCTCAATCCGGTCTAATCGGCATGATAGTGCCTTGATGTGAGCCCTGGGGGGGTCTGCTTGCCCCATGGGTAATATTTCGTGATGATCCAGCTCGATGGGTGAGGTATCGGATGAAGAGATTTCAGCCCCCTGCGCAGTGGGGGAAGCCAGCCAGGAACTGAGCGGTGACTCGGTGGGGCTCGACGGAGGACGGCAGATCTGAGGCGAGCAGTTCCCCCTACAGGAATAGTCAGCGGAACAGCATTCTGCATGCAGGACGGTGTTCCTCCACGGATTGAGGCCTGGGGGCGAGAGCACCACAACCAGAAGCCATGCCACATACCTGTGACCCGCTGGGCCCCGAACAGCGCAGGGGGTGAGAAGCCGCCCGACAGACAGGCTAGCCCCCTTGAGATCAGAGGCCATGCACGTTGGCACGCCCCGGTTGCAGGAGGGCCCGGGGCTGAATTCACGGCACTGAGGCTGACCGGCAGGGGCCATTGGCCCAAATACAGGCAGACAAGCGGTCACACAGGGGAGCTCCACAGGGTGGCCTGATAATAGTCGTGCGGGAGAGGTACTTACCCCCACCTCGTCCCCACAAGTTACTGGACGTCGAAGCACAGCAGGTCGCCGGGGAGTGAGCAACTGCCCGGCAGCCGGCCTGATCCCCAGGGGAACAGCACCCAGCAGTGCAGAGCCCGGAGATCCCGGTCACAGAAGGGCATGCAACCGGGGCCGCGATATCGACAAGGGAATCGGCTGACTGGGGCCTTCAGGCCCAAACAGAGGCAATGGTAGCAAGGGGCCCGGAGGGGCGAGGGAACTTGCCCCAACTTCTCCCAACAAGTTGAATACTGGAATGGAGCAGGCCCCATGATGAGAGGGCCTGTTCCACTGGGCCTGCAGCATAGACGCTAAGATAAAGCGCACACCAGGTGGGTGAGACAAGGCCAGGACAGCATCAGTGGCGCTGGGGCCTACCAGTGGAGCAGCTGGCCTGCAAGCGTTCAATGGAGATATCTTGGGGTGAACCCAGGGGAGCTGAGTAACTATTGAGAGGAGTGGGGGATTCCACCATACTCCCCACTCCCATAACTTGCTGTTCACTAAGATAAGGCAGTCTTTGCATGGTGAGGGCCGGAACAACGTTGATCAACAAATCAGCCACACAGCACAGCTACCTGTGGCAAGTCGGATCAGGATCACAGAACTGAGGGTGGGCGGAGTTTCGAGGGGCTCTTCCTGGACTCGGGCTCCCTGGGAGTCTCGGCACCAGTGGGCAAGATGGAAACACCTACAGTAGGGGAACCGGAAGGTGTGCTCCCACACCGGCACTCCGTCCGGACATAAAAGGGTACTGCAGACGAAGTCGGGAAAGAGAGGCATGGCGGACCGCTCGTTGAGCACATCGGAGGCCACATGGCACCAGCGATAGTAGCGGAGCCAACGAGGTAAGGCACACCCAGGCGACACACCCAGGCCCGCAACAATATGGTGAAACCGATGGGCCAGGTGCCGCTGAAGACCAACAAGATGGACAAATATCCAGTTCCTAGACAGAATGTAGAGGGGGCTGGACCGACTGAGAGCCCAGATGAATCGCCGGAGCCCTCCCTGAGTGCAATAATGGCAGCCATCCAAGATCTCAAGTACTCGCATGAACCTAAAATAGACAGGGTTACGATCGACGTGGGCCTCCTGCGAGCAGACTTTCAGAAAATGTCTGACAAAGTTAATACCGCCACATTCACACTCTCCAGAGCTCCTCCAAGTCACTGGAGGAACAGGTCTGCAGCTTGACGAAACAACAGGAACTCCTAGCGGCTAAAGTGAAGGACCAGAAAGGTAGGGTCCGACTCAACAATATAAGAATAGTTGGCGTTCCGGAGGGCTCAGAGGGACTGAGTGTGGATCTCTTTGTGGAAGACTTGATAACTAATTCCCTTCACCCTAAGCGCCTCTCCATATATTTCTCAGTCAAACGTGCATACAAGGCACCAATACCACCACCAAAGCCAAGGGCCCCCCGCGCACCATTATCACCAGGATCTTTAACCATTGAGATAGAGCCACAATCCTCCAGACAGCTCACCCCCAGGGAGACTTGAAGTATGAAAACACCACTGTGCGTTTCTTCCCGGACCTCACATTACAAGTACAATGCCAGCACTGTAGCTTCGAAGAGGTCAAGAGGGCACTCCGGGAGAAAGACTTGAAATTTAGGTTCTGCGTCCCGGCCGAAGGGAAATCCTGGTTCTTTACTTCACCAGCGGAGGCATCGGACTGGCTGGAGGGATGGCGTACCTCGGAACGAAGAAGACCCCGTGGAAGCAGGAAAAGCCAGCTCCAGGACAGGCAGGTCGGAAAATCCACAATGTGAGATAACAGTCAAAAGGTCGCTGCGGCAGACTCAGAGGTGACATAGACATATGGCTGGGTGGGGTATGAGTGCCTCACTATATGTCCTCCCGGGACTGCTGAAGGGTCAGGGACGTGATGAACTAGTGGATTCTCGGGAGGGGATCTGCGACTGTGAATCGCTACTGCTGAAACATGTTTCCCAATAGGATGACGGGGGGAAGAAGGGAAACACAGTGTCAGCCAGCTTGATATGGAGGGGCCGGGGGACGTCGGAGTCTTGCGATACCACTTGGCCACCGAGGGATGAACAAGGCGTTCTGACTAACTAATCTTGGACATATGAATGCCATCGATATCCTATTCGGACACACGGAGTTCTGAGAGTGTCGTGGGCATGGGAGGTTACACTGGTGGAGCAACCAACCCTCAACACAATGACTGTTCATTTTAGGGTGACAGGCGCTCTGCAAATTGGGGTGGTGGGTAGTTTCAGGACCACAGTGCAGGGTAGCAGGGTGGGGGGAGTTGCTGGGATAGTTATGTTTAGAGTTTGTTCACTGGCAGTTGTGGAGTCTACAAATGGGCAATGGTTGCTGGGCGGGCCAGGGGAGGGAAGCGACCAGACAACAGGGGAGGGGTGAGGAGTAGAGCAGAAAAACCGGACCAACGCACTATGGGGACATGAGTTTGCAGAGATTTATTAGTCATGCCCTAGAATGTAAATGGCCTGGGCTCTAGAGTTAAACGTACTCTGGTATTACAGTACATTAAGTGCCAAGCCCCTGACCTGGTCCTTCTGCAGGGAAGTCACTTAAAAGGTCAGCACTGTAAAGCCATAGATAGGTGAGATACACTCTAGACGCACACTTGGGATACACTTCCGGCTCACAGGGAACTGGCATCCTTCTAAAACCCACAACACCATACACACCAGGTAGAATTTGGCACGACCCACTAGATAGATTTGTGCTACAGACGGGCGTATGGGAGGGCCACACTATCAATTTAGGCTTCGGATATGCGCCGCCCGGGTTGCAAAATGATGCTCTCTTGGCGCTTGGTGCATCACTATTAGATATGCCAATGGGCACCCCGATCCTGGATGGCGATATGAATGATGTGATGTCCCCGGAATGGGATAGGTGGCCTGGGAGAGGCGAGACTCTGGGCAGGAGCCCACTCAAATCCTTCACAGATGCTGTGGGACTGGTAGACTTATGGAGGATACACCACCAGACTGAGAAACACTTCACCCAATTATCAGCCAGGCATGGCAGCCTCTCCCAGTTAGACTAAATCCTCACCCACTGTGACACACAACACTGAGCTCGTTGAATATCTGACCATTCCCCAGTGCTAACTTGTCTCACAGGACCAATCAGGGAGACCACTCTGCCACCTAGAATAGCAGCATGGCACTTGAAGGACAAGAAAATATGGTAACAGATCATTGAGGGCACAAAGCACTACTTTCAGATCAATGAGGGATTGGTGACCTCGGCATGCACTTTGTGGGGGGCGTATAAAACAGTGCTGCGGGGGCACATCCAGGCTCTCATCGGAATTATTAAAAAAAAGACGGGCTGGCACGGAGTCTAGAACTAGAGAGGGAAATTAAGTCTCTGGAGGAGGGAATATCAAGAGGGAAAGCCTCGGAGGCAGACCGGGTCCACTGTCTCCAGCTGAGACAGCGCGAGCTAAGGGACTTCACAGAAAATGCCGCATGAATGCATGCCCTGGCCATACAGATGCGGCTATTGATGTGGGCGATAAGGCTAACAAGCTTATCCCCTGGCTGGACAAGCGGTACAAGGATTGGAACTGGGTCACTGAAATACACGATCATGAGGGCGGGGTGCACATCGTGGGAAGGGAAATAGCGGAAACGTTTTCAACATATTATGAGAGCGTGTATTCTTCTGATACCCACAGGTCAGGTGAGGACTGTGTGGATCTCTTGAAGGACTTGGCCCTGAGGATCCTCTCTGTGGAGGACAGGGAGGCACTGGAACAAGACCTGATGGTGGAAGAAATAGAAAGGGCCATCCGAGGGTTACAGTCGGGCAAGGTGACGGGTCCTAACGGCCTGCTGCTTGAACTGTTCAAATGCGTGGCCCACAAGATTGCGCCTCATCATCTTAATATGTTTCAAGTGGTGCAAGAGGACGGGGCTCTCACGGTAGACCAGAGAATGGCTACAATTGCTGTGCTCACCAAGAAGGGCAAGCCTCCCACGGCCTGTAACTCATATCGACCTATATCACTAATCAACATCGAGGCCAAGGTGTTGGCCAATGCTTTGGCGAACAGATTAACGGGGTTATAACCTCAGTGATCCATCTGGAGCAGTCCGGATTTATGCCACGCCGGGGTACCCACCTGAACCTAAGGCGATTATAAGGGTTGATGCACATGACAGCAAGGCTGGAGTCAGAGGAGGCAGTGGTGCTATCCCTGGATGCGAGAATGGTCTTTGACAGTATAGAGAGGCCCTACATTTTTGCAGTCCTTCCTAGACTAGACTTCGGCCCAAAATTCTGTTCAGGGGTCCAACTACTATACAAAGACCCGATGGCAAGAGTGCAACTGAATGGTGTGATATTGTGCGCCTTTACTCTGTGCAGGTGAACGCAGCAGGGTTGCCCCCTGTCACCGATGATTTTTGCCCTAGCTCTGGAGCCCTTGCCAGCTTGGATACGTCAAGACCCTCTCGTTTGGGGGATCCGGAGTAGGGTGCGTGGGAAGAGAGGATCTCTCTTTATGCTGATGACATCCTACTCTATGTCTCGCAACCCGCCCCTCAATCCATTGGATCTTACATATCTTTGACCTCTTTGGGGGCTACTCTGGCTACCAAATCAACTGGGACAAGTCCCTCATTTTCACATTATCGGGGAGGACTCCTACCCTCCAACCGAGGTGCCCGGCACAGGTGGGGGAAGAAGTCAACTTTAGTTCTGAGGGCCTCAGGAGGCAAGGGGACTTCATCCCCCAACCAACAGCGCACCAGGAGGAGTGTTCGCAGAGTGGTGGAGAAAGGGGGCATGGACTCCAAAGACCTCTCAGCAATCCCCCTGTGTGGGACTTACTGGAGGTAACAGGAGGGCTTGTTGGCCCCCAAGGACCCTCTGGAGCCAAGGGGAATTCATCCCCAACCAGCAGTGCACCAGGAGGCACGTTTGCAGAGTAGCGGTGAAGGGGCGTGGCCTCCGGCGACTTGCCAAGGTTTCTTTTCCTTTCTTTTAAAAAATGTTTAAGGGATGGGGGCTGCATGGCCCCTCTGTCCAGGGCCCTTTTCTGCCCAGGGAACCCCAACCCCCAGGGCCAGGCGTTTTTTGATGGGGAAAGAAGCCATGCGGCCCCCCTCCCCAGGCCAATTTGGGCCCCGGGCCCCATCCCCCTGCCTTTTCTTTTTTTTTTTGCATGTTTAAAATGGGGAGAGTGGCCGCACCGCCCCCCTCCCCTTGCCGATTTTGGCCACAGGGACCCCATCCCCCAGGGCCCGGCGATTCTTTAAAAAAAAAAAAAATTAATTAAAGGCGTTGCCCGGCCTGTAGTGTGGGTGCCCTGGTACCACCCGGGCACCCACTTTCTAAAGGTTGGGGACCGCGGGGAGCCTCAAGGCCCCCGTGTCCCTGCCGGCTCTCCGCCTCCTGCAGGGGCCGGCATTGCTTTTGGACTGAGGGAACTGCTAACACGCAGCTCCCTCTGCCCAAAAGCAATTCTGCCCTGCTTCTAGTAAGCGAGAGAATGTTCTGCTCTCTCTTACTAGATGCAGAGCAGAGTTTGCTATGGCTTGGCGGGAGAATGCTCCCGCCAATCCATAGCAAACTGCAATGTCCCATGGACATTGCTGGAGCCGGCCCTGGGGGGTGGCGGTCCCCAGAGCCATCTAGGGCTCCAGGAGAAGGGCCGCGTGGCCCCCCTTCCATCTTCAAATTTGACCCGGGGAGTTAGTGGTCCTCGGGGCTGCGGGGAGCCGCGCACCCCCCGCATTCAATTTATACTTATGCCCTGGGGAGGTGGGGACCGCAGGAGGCCGCGCAGACCCCCGCATTATTTTTTATGAAAGCCCCGGGAAGGTGGCAGTTCCCGGGGCTGGTGGGGTCCAAGAGGCCCTCCCATCAACAAAATAAAAAGCCCCTGGGAGGTGGTGGTCCACGGAGCCTCAGGAGGGGGAGTCCGTGCACCCCCCCCTCCATTATCTGCATAATGCCCCTGGGACCTGGCCCACCCAGGGGCCAATAATGAACGATAGTTTTGCGCGGGGAAGTAAATTGAAAAAAAATGTGTGTCGATTTGCGTGTTTGTGCATACTTGTACTGTGTGCAATCCTTGAGAAAACATTTTTAGTTTGCATTTTTTTTACATGACTTTTTATTTATTTTTTGCTTGACAAATCTGCATGACATTTTCTGAAAACAAAATGTTTCCACTTATGTTATGTTATGGGTTAATAGAGTATCTGTAAGGGTTTGTCTGCATAGCCGCATTTCTTGTTACTAGAGGGAAGAGGAATAGTGAACTAGGGCTCAGCCCTAGATCATAGCAGATGTAAACAGTCAGGTTTTAATAAGCATATGGAATTTGCACATTTCCATGGCCCCATTCACAAATGCCAGAAAATTCAGGCCCTTGGTAAACTTCTGTTTGTGTCGAGGTCAGAATTATGTGTTGTGTATACTTAATCAGATCCACTAATTCCCTGGTGTGATAAATTTTAGTCCACAGTCCTTGTAAAAATTCGTCAGGTCAAACCTGTAGGAATTTAGCAGAGGACAAAAGCCTGGTAATTAGTGGAAACGTGTATATTTTAAAATCAACATGCTGAGCCCCATTTTTAGGGCAAGACTCATAGTGGGTGCCATTTATTACACCTGCTAAATTTCAAGCCTCAAAGCGTCAGATTTTATCAGATGTGTTGAATATCAAATACCTCTCCAGTAATCAGGACCTAAGCAGGGTGGACAGAAAGTTGTAAAGAGTAGGTCCCAAGACGGAAAAACTCCTCCCACCAAGCCTGCAGAGTTTAAGGTGGGGAACTTTTGTAGAACCGGGCTCCAAGCTCACATAGGCAATCAATGGCCTGTGGGTAATGTGTGTGCAGCTACTGGGTTAAATGCAAAGCCAAAGACTATCCTGTTCAGTCCATGGCTGCTAGGCTGAAAGCCATACCCAGAGAGCATGATAAACACATAGGGGTCGATTCCGATTCGGGCCGGAAAAAGCACCGACCGACTCGGATCCGGAAATTATACCGACCGACACGTACCTGTGGCGCCCGACACGCCAAGTACGATGCAAGGCGTGCAAAATCCGACCGACACGTACCGAACCCAAGTCAACCGACCGAGCCGCACGGAAAACAGCAATCCGGTCGGAAAAACACGCGAATCCAACCGACCGACACGCACCCGGAACAAATCCGACCGAAACGTACACGCGAACTCCAAACCGCAAAGTACGATGCAAGGCGCGAAAACCACGAGCGAGTCGGACGGAGGCCAAGCCGTACGACCGACACGCATACAAAACCGAGCCGAAGCAACCCAAAACACCGCGACCGACGCGTACGCAGCATAGAAATCTACACAAACACAGCGTGAACGAAACGGAGAACACCGTACGAGACAAATGCAGGGTCCGACTCGGTCACAAGAACGTTTCCAACATACACAGACAGTACAAAGGAAAAATCACACAAAAAAAGGCCAAACAAGCAATTACTAAGCCAATAAATACTGGGGGGTGGGGACAGAGAACAAAGACACACCCACAACTCCACCCATATAAAGGACACAAATCACAACCATGATCCTTTGCAAATGCCATTCCACTGCCAGCACCCAAGAGAAAGCAACCACACACCCACAGCTCATCCCTCACACAAGCCACACACCATCAGCACACCAACAAATACCTACCTCACATACACCCAGCAAAACACACACTCACACACCCTCACCTGCACACCAACACACACATCACTCACCATCACCACCCATCACCATGCCCCCCAAGAAGAATCCCAAGTTCCTAGATTGTGAATTGGAAGTCATGGTAGACGAGATCCTCAGGGTAGAGCCACAGCTGTTTGGCACACTGGTCCAACAGACCCCCATCTCCCAGAAAACCAAGATGTGGGAGAGGATCATCAACAGGGTGAACGCACAATCACCATGTCGGCGCACAAAGAGCGACATCCAGAACAGGTGGTATGACGTGCGCAGGAGGGTACGGGACCTGCTCAAGTAAGACTACATCAACAGCCAATACACCGGCAGTGGCCCTCCTGCCAAGGCAATATACCTCAGGCCCTGGGAGGAGAAGGTGCTGGCCATCCTTCCGCCAGTGAGCGTATATGGACTAGAGGACATCCCAGAGCCTGGTGAGTACACAACAAATGTACACAATATACTGCCACAAAACACACACACATCACTGTCAAGGGGAGAGTCAAACCATGCACTCATAGCAATTACACAGCAACCAGAACAGAATCATCCCAAAATGTGTATGTCAGTCAGATAAACACAACACATGCCATCAAAAAAGTCACATCCAACTGTGCCATCACATGTACAAACACAACTACAACTACAGCTAGGCAGTGGCACAAATAGAACTAACAAACACATCCAGACATGTAGCCACCACAACAACACCAACACACAGTGAAGACCACTCAAAGGAAGGAATTCTGTGTATGCAGGCCAAGTCAGTGTAGCCAATAGCATCATGGGAGTCGCAGTCACACATATTGCCCCCCCACAACTGTCCCATCAACACCACCATGAACCATGCGCACATCACAGGGAGTGGAGAAGGACTCACAAGATGGCTGACACTGGCAACTGCTGTGGGGAGCACAAGGCACTGCTGGCAACTGTGCACCAACAAACAGCAGGACACCACTGACTGACATCCTGAGAGACAACTTCCACTCCCTGCAATGCAAGCACGTTCCATGGTGGGATAACTGGCTGGCTGGGTGGGTGGGAAGGAGGACTTGCAGCACTGACCATAGTCACAAGCACCTCCCCTCACACACACCCCAACACAAACTCCACAGAACCCACCTGGTAGAATGCAATGCCCCCATCCTAACACAAGATCCCACAAAGAACCACCACCCTGGGTTATGTTGTGTGAAGCACAGGGACACTCTTGAGACTCTTAGCCAAACAACTGCCAGGACAACACTCCCAGCCATCCTGTCAGCACAGCCAGCCCACCCCACAGGGAAGCAGAATCAAAGGAAGGAAGCATGGGCATGCTGGGAAGGGGGTGGAGGCAATAGCATGATGGGAGTCGTAGTCACTGATATTGGTCACCCCCACAACTGTCCCATCAACACCACCCTGAACCATGCTCACATCACAGGGAGTGGAGAAGGACTCACAAGATGGCTGACACTGGCTACTGCTGTGGGGAGCACAAGGCCCTGCTGGCAACTGTGCACCAACAAACAGCAGGACACCACTGACTGACATCCTGAGAGACAACTTCCACTCCCTGCAATGCAAGCACGTTCCATGGTGGGATAACTGGCTGGCTGGGTGGTTGGGAAGGAGGACTTGCAGCACTGACCATAGTCACAAGCACCTCCCCTCACACACACCCCAGCACAAACTCCACAGAACCCACCTGGTAGAATGCAATGCCCCCATCCTAACACAAGATCCCACAAAGAACCACCACCCTGGGTTATGTTGTGTGAAGCACAGGGACACTCTTGGGACTTTTAGCCAAACAACTGCCAGGACAACACTCCCAGCCATCCTGTCAGCACAGCCAGCCCACCCCACAGGGAAGCAGAGTCAAAAGGAAGGAAGCATGGGCATGCTGGTAAGGGGGGTGGAGGCAATAGCATGATGGGAGTCGTAGTCACTGATATTGGTCACCCCCACAACTGTCCCATCAACACCACCCTGAACCATGCTCACATCACAGGAAGTGGAGAAGGACTCACAAGATGGCTGACACTGGCTACTGCTGTGGGGAGTACAAGGCCCTGCTGGCAACTGTGCACCAACAAACAGCAGGACACCACTGACTGACATCCTGAGAGACAACTTCCACTCCCTGCAATGCAAGCACAGTCCATGGTGGGATAACTGACTGGCTGGGTGGGTGGGAAGGAGGGCCGGCTGTCAACCAAACACAACCAATGCAGACCATGTTCACACCCCAAAAAATACATAGAAATGCCCAAATAATGCAGGACAATGTTCCACACCAATATCAACCCCTGACTGTGACGACTTAGGACAATGCAATGTACAGGCCCGCACCCAGAGGCACAGTCACAACTGTCATGTGTGTCAACCATTGATGCCTGCAGAAACATAACATACATTGTGTGTGTCTCCCAAAAACAGGTGATGATGGGGACACAGCAGCAGACGCTGAGGAGTCCCAGTCCCAGGCTCAAGAGGATGCGGAGCTCACTGGCGTCGTACAGCCTCTGCCCTCCTCGGACGAAGAAGACCAACCTGGCACATCCGGTGCAAGTCTACATGTAGCACCAGCAGGACCACCAGCTGCACCCCCTGCACCCACCCCTCCAACGACTGTCACCACAAATACCATCCCTGCCGACATGGACAGAACAAGGAGCAACACCAGCACAGGGACCCTGGACCAACCTGGGGCCATGGACACCACCACCACCACCAACCCCCAAGGTGGACCAGGGTCATCTGTGCGTGCCACTGCACACACTGCACATGTCAGCAGGGGTGGTGGGAGGGGTGGGAGACAGAGGTCGCTGCTTGCAGAGGTTGCTGGTGTGCATGATGACCCACAACTGGTACGCATAGCTGATGCGTACCAGTCCAGCACCGGAGACCTCAGCCAGGTAGTGGGGCTCCTCAGAGACATGAAACAGCAGCAGGCTGCCCATCATGCCCGCTTGGACTCTCACATGTCCCACGTGGAGTCACACATGTCCTGCGTGGACTCACACATGTCCCGCGTGGAGTCCAAGTGGGATGCACTGCATGAGATGACGGCGGTGCACAGGGACATTTTACAATGCCTCCGCCAGATGAACAGCAACCAGTCCACACCTCCCTGTGTGCCAACAACATCTGGTGCTGAACAAACTGCAACTGCCACAGGGAGGGAGGATGACTCTGGCGGAGAGTCCCCTGCACCGCAGCAGCCTGTACTTGAGGGCCCCCCCCAAGAAGAGGGGTCGTCCGAGGAGGGGCAAGTGAGAGGCCGATGGCCAAGTGCAACTCCCAGGAAGCCTGAACCTGTTCTGGATGTTCACCTTTGTGCACAGACTGTTCACCCTGTTGACGGCAACACTACTCCCACACATTGCATGGGGAGTACAAGTTGGACCAATGTGTCAGACAACTGTGGCCCCGATACTGGGGATTCTGTCTACCAGGACTTTCAATTCACCTAGGAACTTCGGATTGCAAGATTTATGTACAGCACTACCCATCCTATACACTATTCACACAAATGTATCACAATAAACACACTAATACACCATACTTGCCTCTGTTGTGATTCCAACGTGGGTGCTGTTATGGGGATGATGAACTGCAAAATTACACTGTGTATGCGAACTGCAACAGCAAGGACAACACAGGCATGTGAGTAAAGGCAACGTGACACATATGAGGGAGACACACCACCAGGGCTACACAACACATACACACCTAGGCCATCTGACTCATTGCCTACACTGATGTTGCCAGGGAAGATGGTGCAATGCACAGACACCACACCCATTCCCAGTTGTAGTCAAGTAGCCCACAGGTGCAGTAAGCAAATGGCAGTCAAATGTGTGACCACAGACAACGCACATCACAAAGTGAAGCACAGGTTTATTACACAGTTGCAACATGTCGTAACCACTACAGATGCAAGGTAATCCCACCTGGCAGCGGGCACACAGTCAACAACTGTAGACGGAAGGAAGTCCATGGGTGTGGCGCACATCACCTGTAGGGACACAACAGCTACCACCCTGGAAGTGCAATCACGTCGTCGGTGGACACAGTTGACCAAACAAATCTGAAAGTACCCTGTGAAGGACAGAAATGACACACAGTCAAAAGCAATGGAGTACAGGACAGAACAGCAAAACTCATGCACAATACATGTTACAAGATACCCACCCAGAACCAAGTTAGCATGTCAACACTGTTGGGGAGTACAGACCACCTGTAAGCACACATCGCAACACACATCCAGTCAAGTAGCCCATGGACACACTCCAACAGCACCAGAGCACCACCTACACATCATGCCAACTCACATCATTGACATGACACCTCAGGATACTCACATTCAGCTAAAGAAGTTGGTGATGAGCTGTGTGCGGACATCACCCTCATCATCATCATCATCATCGTCACTGGCATCGTGGTCCAGGCCAGGATCCTCCACAGGTGGCGGATGTTGGTCATTGTCATCCTGGATGAGAGGCAACTCCTTCCGCACTGCCAGGTTGTGGAGCATGCAGCAGACGATGATAATCTTGCACACTTTCGCAGGGGCATATGGGAGGGACCCTCCGGTCTTGTCCAGGCAGCGGAAGCGGCTCTTCAGGAGACCAAATGTCCGCTCAATCACTCTCCTGGTCCGACCATGTGCCTCATTGTAGCGCATCTGGGCTGGTGTCACAGGGTTCCTGAGGGGTGTCAGCAACCACGGCATGTTGGGGTATCCCGAGTCACCTACGGACAGACAAGTGCACATTAGCTGACTTGGAAAAGTGGGCGGAATACTACAGATCAGATCACACACAATGGCACAAAGTCAGTACACACCGACAAGCCAGGCACGCTGGTTCTGCATCTGTGCCATCATCCTGGGGATGCGACTACTCCTCATCACAAAGGCATCGTGTGCTGAACCAGGGAAACGGGCACACATGTGTGTGATGGTCATGTCTGCAAGACACACCACCAGTGCATTGACCGAGTGGTAGTGCTTGCGGTTACGGTAGGCCTGCTCCTGGCCCTGTGGTGGTACCAAAGCCACATGTGTCCCATCAATGGAGCCAATGACATGCGGCATCCTCCCCAGGGCATAAAAGTCACTCTTCACGTCAGTGAGTCGTCGCAGTCTAGGGAAATAGATGTACCGGTTCAGGAATAGCAACATTGCCGCCAAAACATCGCGGAGCACACGGCTCAACATGGTCTGTGACATCCCACCAGCAGTCGCCACAGTATGTTGGAAGGTACCGGTGGCAAAGAAGTGTAGGGCTGCCATCACCTTCACCTTGGGGGTCAGCGCTGTAGGATACGGCCGGCCAGGCTGCAAATGTGGGGACAACTGCACTGCCAAATCCTCAATCAGCTGCCTGGTGAAGCGGTACCGCCGGATGCTGTCCCGTTCCACCATCGTTGCCAGGTCTGGGAATGGTCGATGGACAGCAGGAGCCCTGCAGTGCAGAGGAGAAGTAAGCAAGATTGTCAGTCACCCCACATATGCAGCATTGAACACACTCAATATCCCAACATACATCATTATGAGGCACAACTACATGAAGTGTGCAGTTCCGTAAGGACATGTATGGTACATACATGGCCAACATCTGTCAACACGGTCCAACAGGTGGCATCAATTAGTCCCAGGTTGGTCCATTGGATATCATGAGGCCGTGTCACAGTTCCCATCTCCTGCTGCCGTGTCACAATCACCCCCCACAGTGACATGTGAGGACAGATGTGCCCCAGGCACCACAGCTCAACGACAGGTACATTCACAGGGACCCTGTATTGCCACATGGACACTGGCATTACATGGAGTATCATGTATACACCACAGCAAAACAACCATGACCCCCACAGGTAGTGGTCCCACTTGCCACGGCAGGACAGACATGGACATCTGTGACACACACACGCACAACATCAAAGTCCATGCACACACAACGTGGATGTGGAGACTGTCTCCCATTGTGCACATGAAATCAGAGACATTGTAAACACTACATGCACAAAGACTGTGGAGGACCATCACTATTGTGCCACTGGGACACCCTGGCTCAAACACACCGTCCCACATGGGACTCACGGGGTATGTGACATGACATACACATACACCACAGTGAAATGTGACCATGGCACATGCACAGATATGAACAGTTGCACATCACAGTGGTCATGTACACGTAACACCCAGGATCCTGTCCCCATGAACACGTGCACAGCCTGGGGGTGGCTGCCCACAGGTGACACCCACAGGACAACATGTACACCAACATACACACAATAGGAAATGCAGCCTTACATGCCTTATGATAAAGTTTGGACAGGCTGTCGAAGATGTAGGTGTGCCCTTCACTCCCTGGGAGCTATCTGTGGCTGGCATATGTCCATCTGAGACAGGCATGCTGACATATGCCAGTCACATGTACAGTGATGCGTTGAACTGCAATGGACCGATCGGTGCCCCCGGCCGGCCCATTGCATTCAATGTGTGCGGGTACGCGTTGTACCCCTGTACGCGTTGTACCGCAATGGACCGATCTGTGCCCTCGGCCGGCCCATTGCATTCAATGTGTGCGGGTACGCGTTGTACCTCTGTACGCGTTAGTACCGCAATGGACCGATCGGTGCCCCCGGCCGGCCCATTGCATTCAATGTGTGCGGGTACGCGTTGTACCCTGTACGCGTTGTACCGCAATGGACCGATCGGTGCCCCGGCCGGCCCATTGCATTCAATGTGTGTGGGTACGCGTTGTACCCCTGTACGCGTTGAACTGCAATGGACCGATCGGTGCCCCCGGCCGGCCCATTGCATTCAATGTGTGCGGGCACGCGTTGTACCCCTGTACGCGTTGTACCGCAATGGACCGATCGGTGCCCCCGGCCGGCCCATTGCATTCAATGTGTGCGGGTACGCGTTGTACCCTGTACGCGTTGTACCGCAATGGACCGATCGGTGCGCACCCATTGACAATGGCCTTGCCTGGCAACGGACGCGTTTTCGAATTTCGAACGAGTCGGTTGCTGGAAAATCAGTTGGTCACCCACAACAATGTTGCAAAATCATGTATGTCATGAAGTTGAAGATTTGAAGGATGCTGTGGGCGTGTTTTGGTGCTGCTATTCCATGGATTGGCCAGATTCAGAAGATGCTAACGACTTGGACCTATCACTTTGGACACAAGGGACAGTATCTGCCTCTCCAGCACATATATATTGCTGGCTGTTCCCCTGAGAGCTCACTTGCCTGCACTACATGCTCCAGGACGACATCTGCCACTGCACTGCTGCTGTCTCTGCCCCTCTGGACCCTGCAATGGCACGTACTGTGGAGAGAGCCCCAGCCTTCAGCCTTGAGGAGAACCAGGCCCTGCTGGACAGCCTACTTCCACAGTACAGCAAGCTGTATGGGACACCAGGGGAGCAGGTGAGTGTTCTGTGCACTGCCTTTCTGAATGTGCATATTGTCTGACTAGCAAGGCTGAAAGTCTGCACGCCACTGGCTAGCAGGCTCACTGAGTAGTTGTCACCCCCCATAGTGTGTAGTGACATGCACTGGACAGGTATGGTGCAGTGACAGTGCATTTGAACAAGGTTTTACTTCCCATGCAATGATACCATGTAGTGACGTCTGGCAAACTGTCCATGGGCAGCTTTGCACTGCCTGTGTACATCATGTGCCCCTGTGATTGAGACATGTATATACAACTGTGTCATGCACGGATATGTTGCATGTGTAGTAATGGCCTTTTCACTTTGTCATCCTGACAGGTTAATGCCCATCGGAAGCAGGAGATCTGGAAGGACATCGTCCGGGCTGTCCGGTCCGTGGGGGTCTACAAGCGCCGGATCCGCAACTGCCAGAAGAGGTGGCAGGACCTTCGGGGCTGGACCCGGAGGATTGCACGGGTCCAGCTGAAGCTGTCGCCTCCTCGCAGGAGGGGCGGAACACGGACCCTGACCCCCACATGCTCCAGATCCTGGCGGTGGTGTTTCCAGACCTGGATGGGCAGCTGAAGGCCAGACAGCAGCAAGGAGGGGGTGAGTCAAAGACTGCACTGTGAACTCTGTATTACATGCTTTGTGCCCTCCTCTGGCCTGGTTCAACTGCCACAGTGCAGCAGTCATGTTGTCCAGGAGCCATGTCCCTCTATTGTGCACTGCCCACTGCTCATCTGATACCCAGGTGTGGCCCTTACATTCAGGGAATTGTGTCACTTGGGACTGTGTCCTTGCAGTTTGCTTCACTAAAGGTGGGGGACAGCATCTGTTTCC